>WUAR02559024.1:0-13097 GCA_015164055.2 Chrysaora achlyos | reverse complement strand
AATTTATTTCTTAATTCTATATCATACCCCAACTGGGGGTATGAGTAAATTTTGTTATGATGATGATGATGATGATGAATACATAAACCGTCAACATAGAATTAACTGCCACATAGTCACAGAGCAGACATATACTGTGCTTTCGAGATTCTTTAAATGCATGTTGCGTGTGTAGGCTTGCGTCATGATACCAACCACAACAAAAACAACAACAACAACAACAGCAACAACAACAACAACAACAACAACAGCAACAACAACAACATGCATCGCAAAACGAAATATTGGTAACAAAAATAATCTATACATATTGCTTCGCATGTTGTTTATGTAGTTTTGCGGTGTTTCTGTCTTTTAATCTAATAACAAAGATACATAGGATCGCTTCAAGGAACGAGTTTCTAGGGGATCAATTAAAAATTATTCTTTATTTGCCAAAACTTTACCTGTGGTCACGCTGTCTTTGCCGAAAATCAACTCCTCAGCCACGCGTCCTCCCATACAGACGTCAATTTTTGCCAGAAGCTGTTTTTTCGACCACGAAAGCTCGTCTTTTTCAGGCAGTTGGGAGACCTAAAATTCGTTAACATTACTTAATAGAGGAAAATCTGTAGCGGAAAATGTCATTAAAAGGTTAAGATACAAGACGAGTACGATTAGGCAAGGTTCCACCATTGCAAGAAAAATGGCATTTTTATAGACCTTCCCAATGTCTAAAAGTGTAAACAAAACAGGCAGTTTCTTCGCACCATGCTTCTTGCTACTTTTATAGCTGACCCTGTTTAAATTGCTCCTTGCAGTCTCCACCTTACCTATTTGCGCAACACGACAAGAAAGTGCTCTTTTTACGTCTCAAGAGGATGACTTTTGATCTCCCTTGAGGGCAACATCTCGTTGTCTGAAATCTACATTTCATTGCCTGAAATCTACATTTCATTGTCTAAAATCTACATTCAATTGTTTAATTGTTTTACTTGTACTTACAGATACAAGTTAGGTATTTGACGTCGCCGTGACTTTGACTAAAATTTTGACATCAGCCAATCAAGCTACATGGGTTTTATCACGTGGTAATAGGTGCCGTACGTTAATTGGCTAATCAAAATTGTAAACAAACGAATTGATGAATGGAATACAAAATTTGTCTATGTTACTCGTGCTTTGTATTTTCTCTTAAAATAGCAGCGAAATCTTGAGGCAGTTTGCAGTTTCAAAGAGCCTGTCTTTGAGTTTTAAAAGTCTCTTCGAGACTCTGCGTAGGCCATTTTTCCAATAACAAGTCTCTAAGATCAATATCTAAGTTACGTCCAAGAAGCTTAAACATATATCTTACCATGCCCAATGCCTGGCCTCTTGGCATTATTGTTGCCTTGTGAACAGGGAGGGCATCTGAAAGGACAACAATATACTTCGATGTTTAGGTATTTAAAGTACATCCAGTGAAATTTAACCAACACAGCAAGCAAAAGGTGTCCACCCATACAGACACTAGTGGCGTTTTTTAAACAATTAAAACACAAACATAAACATTTATTGCCGCGAAGCCTATTCGGGGATATCACTTTATTGAAATTAAATCGAATATTTTGCTGCCCAAAACACAAGTTAAAATAACAAAGATCATAATTTGATTACCACAATTGACATACTTATCCGGGGTTCGAACCTGGGACCTTGGAGACCAAAACCCAACCGCCAGCCAGGCTCAAGGCCTCTCACAGCCACAAAGTTTCGTTCTCATCCAAGGCGTTCCTTAGCGTTTCGGCTTGAAGCCTTAATCAGAGCCATGCATGTTTATATTTATCACGAGATATGTGCGAGCACGGCGTGAATTTATCATCATGCACGGGCTAGTACAATCTTGTTAAACTAACCTCAACTGGGATTCGAACCTGGGACCTTTCACGCCAAATGCCAGCCCACTGCACTAAAAAGGGTGCAATGAATTAACCAGCCATTCCGGCCCCAAGTCCTCCTCCTCAGCTAAGGCAAGCCTACCCCTCAGTTACACAGCGATGCTCGTACCTGGAGTATGCATTGCTACCAGTGCGTGTCCACTTTCATGATATGCAACTAAAATTCTATTCTTCTCTTCGATAACGGCATTTACACGCTCGGGGCCTAGGAGTTCAAAAACACTAAATAATTATCAATTCTAAAGAAAGAAGCACTGAAATTCCATCAGATGAGATTCTGAATATAACAACATAAAGAGTTCAACAATTTCCCGTTAGCTTCGCTGAGGATCGGTTAATCTAGCTCTCAATTATATTACGTTCCAAGTATTAAACGAGGCAAACCTGGCGAGCCTTAAATGAGGCAAACCTGGCAAGCCTTGAACGAGGCAAACCTGGCAAGCCTTGAACGAGGCAAACCTGGCAAGCCTTGAACGAGGCAAACCTGGCAAGCCTTAAACGAGGCAATCCTTGCAAGCCTTAAACGAGGCAAACCTGGCAAGCCTAAACGAAGCAATCCCGGCAAGCCTCAAACGAGGCAAACCTGGCAAGTCTTAAGCGAGGCAAACCTGGCGAGCCTTAAACGAGGCAAACCTGGCAAGCTTTAAGCGAGGCAAACTTGGCAAGCTTTAAACGAGGCAAACCTGGCAAGCATTAAACGAGGCAAACCTGGCAAGCCTTGAATGAGGCAATCTTTGCAAGCATTAAACAAGGCAAACCTGGCAAGCCTTGAACGAGGCAAACCTGGCAAGTCTTAAACGAGGAAAATCTGGCAAGCCTTAACGATGCAAAATGATGACGGTATAATTACTGCTGGTATGGCCGAGTGTTGAGCACGCATAACCCTAGATGCGAGGGCTGCGAATTCGAGCCTGTTGTAGAAGAGCAAGGAGAGACAATGCCAACTCTCTGGAATTACAGTCAAGGCAAATAGAATCACATGGCGATGTCATATGAAAAGGAAAGACCAGAAAGACCAGGATTGCATTGATTAGTCCCTCTTCGCTTAGCGCAACAACCATTGCAAAAATATTGCGAAGACAGCAAGTCTTACATCTTACCTCCTGATTATCGTGCTATTTCTTAGGTTATTGCAACCAGTAACATGGCTGTTCAGGGGGTAAAAGCGTCGATTAGTGTTTTGAATGACTTACCCATTAGGATTTTATCCTTTGCCCATTCCAAGTGCTTCATAGTGACGTATGGATCATCTTCTACGGCAGCTCGGATGGCCGCTTGATTCACCAAATTGCTCAGATCAGCACCTTTTGAGGGAAAAAGTCCATATTTCTAATCAGCATAGGTATCAAATGATACAAAAACTATGGCAAGGGTAGACATAAAATATGAGTAACAGCCATTGAATTGAGCTGCTCTCCATTTCGTAAATTATTCCAGAATCAATGGGGATTTATGAATGCTGACTTTTTGAAACCAGCAAATGTTTGTATTCAGGGAAGATAAGACACAGCATTAGACAATATTAATGTAGTTTATTATGACAAGCTTTTGATATTTATTTGCGTCATAAACATCCTTGATCATATCAATTGCTTTAAGACCGGTCTCTTTCTTTGCAAAAGCGAACGGCAGTAGACTCCCTCTAATGAGGACGGCAATAAGACCAGATTTGACGTCAACTTTATAGATGTGTCAAACTTATAGAGGTGCCAGCCTTATCAAGGTGCCTAGTCTATAGAGGTGCCCAACTTATAGAGGCGTCAGCCTTATAGATGTGCCCACTTTAAGATGTTTCAGCTTTACAAAGGTGCCCATTACAAGAAGGTGCCAACTTACAAGGGTGCCCAGTATATAGAGGTGCACACCTTATAGAGGTGCCAACCTTACAAAGGTGCCCACTTTCTAGAGGTACCCACTTCATAGCGGTGCCAACCTTATAAAGGTGCCCACTATATAGAGGTGTCCACATTATACAAAATGACAGTACAGTAAATCATTTAGTACGTAGAAATATAGGTAATATGTCTTGAGTAAAAATAATTGAAGATCAGAATTTCCTTATATGACTTGAACAGTGTCTAACACAGCGGCATGCCCACAGCGGTGTAATGCTTGTAATAATTGTAAGATGTAATATTTTTAACAAGATTTACCTGAGAATCCAGGTGTTCCTCTAGCGAGTACGCTGGCATTCACATCTGAAGAAAGAGAAAATCCAGTGTATTCTTTCATTATTAGTTTATAAAAGACCTAACAGTGTAAGAGTATAAATTTGATTCAGCTCTTGGAAAATGTAAACAAACTTGTGAAAACCGTTAGGAAATTTTATCGTGTTAAACAATTCATAGATTTGCAAAACGTTTTACGAGCAACACTTGCGACAGAGGCAAGTTTTGCATTTCATTCATGAATTCGTTTGTTTATATTTGGAATAGTCAATCAGCGTGCAGCATTAATTTACACGTGATAAAACCTATGTAGCTTGATTGGCTGATTTTAATCTTGCACACAAAGGCACACACAGAGTAGAAACCAGTAGCTTCATCTTGGAAAAATACAAGGTCAAAAACAAAAATTGCTTATTTAGCTCACCATTTATTTGACTCGTTATTTATTTAAAGAAAAATCTTCATATTAACTAGTTTAGCTAGAGATTCCGTCCACAGCTCATGCTTACGACCGCAAAGCATTAACGTTATACATGGCTCTTTGAGATTAATGATCAGATCAAAATGCTTATATTAATTATCAAAGCAGAGCTTATCTTGCTTGGGCTGTTAACATACGAAAAAAAAAGTTAAATACGATATTGAAGCTGTTAACCAGATACAACAAAATGAAATAGCCATAAAACAATCAAGCAAGCTAGTCAAGTGACCAATATGTTATCAAAATGTCAGTTATCGACAAACTTTAAACTTACCATCTCCACATGGAACGGTCTTCAGATATAGCTCAATGATCTCTTTTCGTCCCCGCACGTCGGGAATCGGTACCATGACTTTGCTGTCAAATCTACCGGGCCTTGTCAAGGCCCTAAAAAGAAAAGAGGGAAAGTCACAATTGGTGACCAGGGCATACAGCAAAAACTGCATATAAAAATCTTCGATTTTCAAGCTTAGCCTAGCAAGGATTCTTAATCTAAGGGTCGACAGTTTCACGGTAATTCAGCTAGATTTTATGACTACTTCTTAATTACTTTATTTTTGACTCTGGCAGCTTAAAGTCTTGAAATCTCAAATGTTTTTTTAAACATTTGAGATTTTATAAACATTTTGAGCCAATGTTTAGTGCAAGAAGCACAAACACTGTGAAACAATTCAAATATTTGAGTTAATTTCATGCTGTTCTAACCAAAGAAGCTAGGTAAAGCAAATATGTTAGACTAAATAAGTAAACAGCTTAAATAATAATACTAATTCAAAGTAAACAGTCATAATAAATATGTAAATATTAACAGCTAAATAAGTATAATAATAATAGGAACTGGAAACATTAAAAACATGTGAATAAAAATAACAGGGACGAAATGAAAGGGAAAAAAAATGACAATAATAATAGGTAGATAAAACTAACAAAAGTGGGTAATAATAATCATGACAAATTGGTGGTAAAAATTCCTAATATATAAGGGAAAGAAAGTATTAAAAATGTTTGCAAGATGCTAAGACGACACAAAAACTTACTTGTCGAGGATTTCGGGAAAATTTGTCGCTCCTATTACAACAATCCCTTCGGTTTTGTCAAACCTGTAATAAAGATGACAAAAAAATGCAGAAAGACAAACTAAAATGGAAAGAGAAAACTCTGAGAAGACAAGGTCAAAGCAAGGTGGTGTCAAGAACACTTCTGAACCAATCATAAAAATTTCTATCAAGTCCCTTCTTGTAGTTTCGAAATCAAGACGCAATGTGATCGATGAATGCACGATTTCAACGAACTTTTGATTGAGTTCCAAACTGAATAACCAACCTCAATCTCTAGCTCGAACCTTGACTAGAAACTAGACTGGTTTGAGACGTGTAACCTGGCTTTATACAAGAAGACTCACCCATCAAGCTCAACAAGCAGTTGATTCAGCGTCATTCGCGAATACGGCTGATGATCGTTGGCTATCCTTGTTCCACCAATTGCATCCAATTCGTCGACAAAGACAATACAAGGAGAGTGCTCCTTGGCAGCGGCTATCATGAAAGAATAAGAGATGCTGCGTCAAACCAAGAAATCAATGAATGAATTAATTAATGAATAAATGAATGAATGAATGAATAAATGAATGAATGAATGAATGAACAAATTAATGAATGCATGAATGAATGAATAAATGAACAAATAAATGAATGAACCAATGAATGAATGAATGAATGAATGAATGAACAAATAAATGAATGAACAAATCAATGAATGAATGAAAAAATCAATGAATGAATGAATGAATAAATAAATAAATGAATGAACAAATCAATGAATAAATGAACAAATGGATGAATAAATGAATGAATGAACAAATGAATGAATGAATGAATGAATGAATGAACAAATGAATGAATGACTGAATGAACAAATTAATGAATGCATGAATGAATGAATGAATGAATGAATGAATTAATTAATTAATTAATTAATGAATGCATGAATGAATGAATGAATTAATAAATGAATGAATGAACAAATGAATGAATGAATGAATGAATGAACGAACGAACGAATGAATGAATGAATGAATGAACAATCAATCAATCAACCAATTCATCAATCAATTAAATCACAAAATGCTCTAACTTAGAAAGCAGTTAGTCTTTCGTTCTATTAATACTTTGTCATAAAATTACTAATTGGCACGTTTAAATTGCTATTTTTCTTATCATATCAGCTCCTTTCTAAGCTTTCTCAAAATTTTTCTCGATGCCCCTTGATCTCCACGATGCAAGAAAAACAGACCTTATCTGGCTTGGGTCTTTAAATATGAAATGAAAATGTTAACCAGAAACAACAAGATGAAACCGCCATATTTCATCAACGCCAGCTAGTCAAATGACCAATGTAATCTAAAGTTTAATAGTTATCAAAAATAGCTAAAATTTCGCTCTAAAAGTTTTAGAGTTAAGGCTTAATTCTATCATATAAACCATAGTCTATTGACAATGATAAAACCAGGCTTTTGGCAATTATTTTATATTATTATTAATTTCTTAACAGTAGGCGCTTACAAATGGTAGCAAAGTTACAGCTAATTGATTGCCTACTAAAACAAAAAATATGATAATTTTTTTTATTATGTCTATTATTTGCAAAGTAAAATAATCTATACATACATATGAAACATAAGGCTACTGGCAAACGAAAGTAAACTTACCGAACAGATTTCTGACTCTTGCAGCTCCCACGCCAACAAACATTTCATCAAATTCAGAACCAGAACAGAAAAAGAAAGGAACTCCGGCTTCTCCAGCCACTGCTCTAGCCAATAGCGTTTTGCCTGTTCCCGGTGGGCCAATCAGAAGCACGCCTGAAAACGAGGACACAATGGAGTCATTTCAGATATAAAAACCACCTTTTTAGATAAGGCATATCGTACGATTTGTATTGTACCTGTGGGCAGTTTTCCACCAAGTTTTGTAAATTTATCAGGGGATCTTAGGAACTCGACAACTTCTTGCAATTCTTGTTTAGCTTCGTCGACCTAAATGGAAGAAAAATAATAAGAAATCAGCTTATGAATAAGTCAGAAACGAGCTGATGAAATGATCATCATTTTGCAGTTGCTACCTAATGTCACAGGCCTATTCACGAGTAAAAGACAGTAATTTGCTGAAATAAACAGCTTTGTTAACTGCCTTCTATATTTTGTAATTTTTGAACAGAAAATATTATGAGTAATTTGAAAACTTACAAGACGGTCCTTTTCATCATTATCATTATTTATTATAATTATCATTATCACCATTAACATTATTATCAGCATTATCATTTTTATCGTCATCATTATCATTATGACCATCATTATTATCATCATTATCATTATCATTATCAATATTATTATCATCATTATCATTATCATTATCATTATCAATATTATTATCATCATTATCATAACCATAAACATAATCATTATCATATCGAGACAATCCGACATAGGAATTTCTGGATTATATGAGCTGGTGAACATCACACTTTCTCGCCTTCTTAACAAAATAATTTATATCAATAAACGAAATATTATATAAAATATGTGTAATTGATATAACTAACCCCTTGAACATCCGAAAACTTGATTCTCTTCTCTGATTGGTCAGGCATAATTTCTTTCTGATTTGTTGTCACTGAAATGAATAAAAATCACATTCTGCATTGCTTCTAAGCACAATAAAAAACATGCAAGGAATATGAAATAGTTATTGGGCTTCAATTGAATATTACAGAGCAAAAAACTTAAATCGGATCTCTCATGGAAGAACCAAATGGTTCAGAAAAACAACTTTTTGGGAGCTCATATGTATGGAAAGAGCTTTGGTAGTACAGAAGGACGCTTCGCTAAACTTCACTATCTTGAGCTTCTGCCGTGCAAAGGGAAATATCGATGACGTCAAAGCAGAAACCTGTTTGAAGACTGCATCTCCATCATCAACAGGTCCCGGCTATGACGTCATCGTACTATGCTTTATGCCCTGTCTATGTTTTTAGAGCGTAAAATAATTCGCTGAGTTTTACATTATACTCCCAAAATGTTTCAAATTTTTACTTAATTCTCGCAAACTGTTTCAAATCAACCTCTTGTCTTTATAAGACCCGCGGAAAAAGAAGCTTTTTATGGGCCTAGAATGATATATAAGAGAAATAAAGGAAACAGTTCTTGTTAACCCCAGCAATTTACTTACTCTTCATTTGCAGTTGAGCCTCGATAACCGATAAAATGAGAAATAGGCCAATGAGAAATCTCAGGGTATTCCAAAATTGTTCTCTAAAGAACGAACCTATGAACAAATTGAAATAGATGTCTTTATCATAACAACAAATAAATTATTAACCAAGATCTTATTTGTAGATTTTTCTGTTGGAGGGTTTTCCTCAAAATGGAAACTTTAAAAAATTCTAAAAAAGGTTATAAAAATTAGAAAGAGCACTCTGGCTTGGAAGAATGTTTAAAAAACATTCAATTTCAGCTTCGATTTCCACAAAAGGGCAAATTATGAAACAAGGCCTTATTTGTATATTTTCTCTGTTTAAGGGCTTTCTTAAAAATGGAAACTTTAACTAAATCCTAGCGAAAACGGAAACTTTAAACGAACATTATTTTTCTAATTTGTTAACGGTTTGTTTTAAACGTTAAATAAAACAAAAATAAAAAATTACATCTACCAACCTTTTGGAGTGTTCATGATAACGTGAACAGGTTGCTCCTCAGTTCCCTGTCCTTGGCCATCAGATGAAAACGGATTGGAAGGTGACCCAGATCTCGACGATTTGCTCAAAGCTGCATCTCCAAGTTTCTAAAGATACAATTGTAGTGAATATAAATATAAATATAACACATAAGAGATTCAAAATACACTTTCGATTTTGGTAAACGTTTCGATATTACATCTTCATCAATACTTGTGTGTTTGTGGCTATATTATTACTAGCTATAAATAGTCATATATATATATAAATATGTATTGCAATGCCTTAACGACTAAAACTTAACGTTTCGGGTTTTGCCCTTCATTAGTGGTCAACCAAAGAAACGGCAGGGTCATCATAAAATTGTTTGCGAAAAACCCACAGCACCATACAAAAACACTTTTCTCTGCCCGATCTTTCATAGGCCCAATTGAAGGAGAGAAAATTCTGCCAAAAATCCGAATTAATTGGTATATCACATATAATAAATAATAATAATAATAGTTAATAATTTATTCAAAGTTGGCGTACAACTCTAACAGCCATGTAAAAAGCTAATTAATGCCAACTATCTATCAGAAATATCTTTGTTACAATATATAAAAAGAAAAGATGTAAATATAATTTCAATAAAACCTACGCCATAAATGAATGCTTTACACAATTTACAGTCACACTAAATAGTGTGTGTTCTCAATTCTTTTATGAAAGCTGTCAGTGATTGGCATTTTCTAATACTGTGAGGTAATGCTAGCCACAGCTTTTCACGGTTTCTTTGCCATTAGAAGTTTTCCTGGCATTCGAAGTGCCAAGTGTATTCTTATTTCGCAAGTCATATTGAACCATAACAGTTGAAGCACCATATCGTAAACTTAAGGACTCGCTTTAACAGAAGCAATCATGTTCTCTATCTTTTCCCTCTATTGCAGCTGCACTTAAACCCTTGCTACCTCGAATAAACCAAATAACTTACTACTCTAAAATTAACCGCGTAGCTACCTACTTTAGCCGCACGGTAAAGATATAATCTTAATTAAACGAGGATTAGTTTATTGTACATAATTTTGTACCCAATTGTAAACATTTTTTCACAACTAAAGAACATGCAAGCTTTTTTAATGTGCGGCTTAATTCAGGCTGCCTTAATTAGGTACGCTGTTCGTTTTAGTTTAATAAGGTACATAACATTGGCTCGAATTATCGTGACTGTGTACTATATACACAGAAATGCAACACCACTAATTTAGCAAATAATGTATCAATCTAATTACCTGTATTTCTGATGGTGTCACCCGGTCTGTCAATACAAGTGCCTGTAAGAAAATCGAACTTGTTACATTACTTAATCTGTTTATGTAACTGGACACAGAGCTAGCCTCTTCTTGGTCCACGACGTATAATTACCGAAACGGAGACTCTGTTATTCAGGCCTACCAAGAAAGATGGGACGAGTGGACATCGTTAGTTTTCGCTAATTAGTAGCAATAAAACCCACAATCCATCGCTCGAGCTACCACTTTGAGCAACCTTGTTTTACATTTTATGTATTGAGTTGGATTAAGGTGGTTGTTGCTAATACTCAAACTGGGACTCATGAAATAAGTCTAATGTTAACTTAAGTGGTATGTATTATGAACGTGTTTACAGAGGCAGATACCTGGCAGGCTAGCCTCCTATCGAATACGACTCTACTTAAAAAGATTCTCGTCGCGCTAAAATACTTGAATATTATTGTCACATGTGATTAGCTTATTAACCTTGTGACGCGACCGTTCATCCCACCTGGACAAATAATTGATGATCCCTGTACTATGGTTTATAACCTCACTAGAATACTAATAATAATAATACCCTAGATGTGCTGAAGATGCAAAAGAAATACCTTGAAGTATTGCATGGTAACTTCCTCGTTTGTGGAAAATCGGCCAGACTCACATCTTTTTATAACCAATTCTGGATCTTCATTGACAATGGACTATAAGAGGCAACAAATAATTGCAAGTCAATCTAAAAACATGATATGAGATGATCACCCTACAAAACGGTGCCCTATTTTCGCTCCCCCTCCCCCCTGGGACAATATTTGACACCTTTAAGTCCTGATTTACATTGTGTAATTACTGCTGATTTGAACATGGAATATAACTTTTCATCTTTGCTACAAGTATCTTTAAAGTGGCCCTATCACTTTTTGGGAGTTTGGATTTATGAAAAGAGCTTTTATAGTAATTAAGGATGACGTTTACAAAACTTTGATATCCTTTGTCGTTTTTGAGTTATGGCCGTGTGAAGGAATAAATTAATGACGTAAAAGCAGGGACCTGTTTCACGTTACAGACCAGAGAATAATACGAAATAAGAGCCTGGGACAAGGCCTGTCAACAGGTTAAAGATTTAAAAGTTGAAGATGCACACCAATGGAGAAAGGCACCTATGAAAAAAATTTAAATCTGATCCGACACTTGATTCTGAAGATACGATACAATTACTACTCATACAATGGTCTGTGCCTTTGAGTAGGTTCCTGCTATGGCGTCATAAACTTCTTCCTTCGCATGATCATAACTCATAAATGACAAAGGCTATTGAAGTTTGTAAACATCATTCTTACTTACTATCAAAGCTCTTTCTATAAATGCAAACTCTCAAAAAGTGATCGGTCCACTTTAAAACTAATTAGCAAATGTACCAAAACTACAAACCTTGAGATAATCAGCCTGTGCCTCTGGGTTGCCATCTTCCCGGTTGGCGATGTTTTCTAAATGCAAAATTCTGCTTTTTGGCGCATATTTCATCTTGAATCTTTTTTGTATATCTAAAGGCAGAAATGAAGAAAATTCATAATGCATCAAGATGAAGCCACTAAAATCAATAACCAGACATGAGAGTTTACGTAAAACTGATTCATATAGAAATTGATACCATAAACAAAATTCAATAAATTAATTTATTTCTTCTTAATTTAACAGAGGCAAACTTTGTATTCCTTCACTAATTCGTTGGCTTACACTTTTGAATAGCCAATCAAGGTGCAGAATTTACAAACATGTGATAAAACCCATGTAGCTTAACTGTCTGATGTCCAATTCAATTCTATGTTCTTTTTGATGTCAAAATGTAAAAAATGTCATAGCTCATTCAAATACAAAATCTGCTTATGTTCCTTGGTTCAGGATAGTGTTATATTTCCTTAAGAATTAAGTATTATTTATTGAGACCACTTACAAAAGCTTTTCCACCTTTTGGTGAACAATAACACCCAGAGAAAGGAAGATTGAATGATATCTTCTTAAGGAATCTTCTACATTTCAATTGAAACAATACATACATCAAAATAACTTTTCTTATCCCACGGCTTAAAGGCTTGCTTGGAAAATGGTCAAAATAGTCATTGTACGTTTTTAAGGGGTCAACTATTTTTTACTTGTGAAAGTTGTGTGAAGCTTTCCGTATGTTTTTACGATCGAGTGTCTTTAAAAACACACCAAAACAGTACAGTTTGCTTTGTGCACCAACATGATATGATTTTAATTTAACTCAAAGATTATAGAAATTTAAAGACCCACTACCTAACAGCTGTCTGAAGAAAAAAATTAAAAATGTTTTTTGTATATAAATGTTTCTTGAAACAAAAAACGTGTCACTTGTTTTAAACAGGACAACTTTCTTTTTCCATGAAAATAAAAGATAAAGGCAGGGCTTGAAAATGTCCGACAGCGACGCTGCCAGGAAATTTTTGACGAATTTACTCGCAGGAAATTTGTCATTATTTTGCAGGAAATTTCTAGGGTATTCTCA
>WUAR02558861.1:0-13105 GCA_015164055.2 Chrysaora achlyos | reverse complement strand
CATGAGTCAGTTTCTAACCTCATCACGTTTGTGCGCTGCCTTCTTTGCTACTTACTTAGCTACTTACTTTGCTACTTCCTTCACTACTCACTTCACTGCTTACTTAGCTACCTATTTCGCTAAACATTCCATTACTTACTTCGCTACTCACTTCGCTACTTACTTTGCTACTTACTTCGCTACATATTTCGCTACTCACTTCACTACTTACTTTGCTAAAAATTTCATCACCTACTTTGCTACTTACATCGCTACTTACTTTGCTACTCACTTCGCTACATATTTCGCTACTTACTTTGCTAAATATTTCATAACCTACTTCGGTACTCACTTGGCTTACTTAGCTACTTACATCGCTACTTATTTTGCTACTTACTTTGTACTTACATCGCTACTTACTTTGCTACTTACATCGCTACTTACTTCGCTATTTACTTCGCTACTTATTTCGCTACTCACTTCGCTTCTCACCAGCTAACACTCGCTTTTACTGGTAGAGGACCCGATGGAGGGAGGGGCTTAATAGAATCGTTGCAATATTTCTCTCCTTTACCACACATTTTGATTTCATCACTAGGAGACCTTATGGGACCCAGTCTATCAAACATCGACAACTTATTGAAAATGCCATATGGATGTGGTGAGCAGAACATGCTCAATTTTGCACCTAACATTTTTATCATGCAATACCTGAAAGCTACTGGCCAATTGACAGACGCAATTAAAGAAAAGGCTGAAGGATACACTCTACAAGGTGAGTAGATTTTATCATCGTCTTGACGCTGGCGGCACGGCAGCATGGCGGGACGAAAAATGTCGGAAATTCATCAATTTATCCACTGTCAACGGGCCTGTAAACAACTGCTTTCGACTTGTTTTCCAACTGTGAGAAGACAAAGAACGATTCTCTGTGAACGTATTCAGTGCCTTTCAAATGTCAATGGATCAATGTTCGCTATCACAGCTGTCAAGTATGTTTGCCTCGACTATGCATGGGTGCACGTGATCTACCAGTGAAGGATAAAAACGACACAGCAACCAAGTGAGCTGGAACTTCGCGGAATAGAGGCTACTGCTAGAGTTAGAACACCTCATTGGGCTAGTATTAATAGTCATGCTTTTATCAAAAGCCACCTAGACAATACTGGGCATCTCTATGCATACTGCTGTTATTTTTGTTGCTTTTCGGTATACCGTAAATCCTTGAATTAGCTATTTATTTTTGATTATTTTGGAGGGGGGTTAAACGAGGGGGGGGCTTATAAAATTATCCCTAAAATCGTCATCATTTATTAAACATTTTGTGATTCATCATCGACCGAAAAAGTGATTTTCTGTCATAGCTCGATAAAGTACAAATATGGACTCAAAAGGCTAAAATCGACATGTCAGGGGTGGGGGGCTTATTCGAGGGGGGGCTTATTAACAATTTCTGGCTCTAGGGTGGGGGCTAATTCGAGGGGAGGGCTTATCCGAGGGGGGGGGCCGATTCGAGGATTTATGGTACCTTCCTTTTCATTTTATTATCGTTCTTTGCCACAAGCCGCCTCCTGCAAGCTTCGCTTGGTATAGTGGATTTATCTTGTTCCTCAATTATGCTATTTATACCCAGTTATATCAGAAGCTACTATTCTGCGAGCACCAGTTCATCGAACTGTAGATAGTTTCCGTTGATCGATCTTATTTTTGATGAGGATTTGAATGAGCCAATCAAAGAACGTCATTCCTAAATGCTGTTCTTTGATTGCACGATAAGCGTTTTGGCAGTTTAAAAGCTTGAATGCCCAGAACTCAATGTAATATCAATTGCTTTATTGGTGAATCCCTATGGCTGTATATAATTAATGAATTTTCTAGTAACCCTTACATCTGCTTTTCTCATAGGGTACCAACGAGAGTTGTCCTATAAGCATCCAGATGGCTCTTACAGTGCATTTGGTGAAAGGGATAAAGAGGGAAGCATGTGGTAATTTGAAATTCTTATTTTCCTTTTTAATTGTTTTACCCAGGGTTAACAATTCAACTAAAATAAAAATAAAAATCATTAGATATTCCACATTTTTTGGCACTTTTTATTCACTTATCTATTATACAATCTTGCGTCTCTAATTTATCGTTATGCACTCACCTCTCTTTTTCTCTCCATACGTGAAGACGAGTCAAGCTTAATGCGTTGTTAAATCAATTACCCTCATGTACATTGTTGTAATTGTTGATAATTATCTGATTTATTTTTACAATTTAACTAATTTATACTATCTTAAAATTACTTAGAATAAGATCATAATATTTTTATACAACTGCCGAAAACCATAATAAAAAAAAATGTGGAAAATCATAGCTGCTGTCCAGTTAAATTCTTAGTTTCGAATTTTTGTTTGAAAGCATAAATAGATTGTGTTTGAAAATATCTAAAAGTCTCGATGTAGGCAACATTTAAACATTTGATATTAAGTGTTTCTTTGTCTAGTTAGGGATCTAAGCATGAGTAGTTCCTTGAGCATTCCTTATCCATCTCCTCGTCTCTCCATTTAATTAATTCCTTGTCCATCTCTGCCGCAACCCCTTCCAGATATATTCTTAATAAAAAAAGTGGGATTGCGTTATGTTATATAGAGAGCCTTTCAGTTACAAAAGGAGGGAGGGTTATTAACAAGAGGAAAGCCGTGTACAAGTACACGACTTTCCTCTTGTTAATAACCCTCCCCCCTTTTGAGGCTGTTGTTTTGTTGATGTATTTCTAAATTCTAGGCTTACTGCTTTCGTCCTCAAATCATTTGCCCAGGCTCGTCCTTTCATTGAAATAGACAAGAAAGTTCTCACGGAAGCTAAAAGATGGATCATCCGCAAACAGTCGCGCGACGGTTGCTTCCCAACAGTAGGGTCGCTTCACAGCAAATCTATGAAGGTATCTAAGAAAGGTTCAGTTTACTAGGAAATCCCAATAATCATGTTCAAAGTGGTCCTACCCCTGTTTGGGAGTTAGTATTTATCGAAAGAGCTTTGATAGTAAGTAAAGAAGACGTTTACAAAACTTCAATATCTTTTGTCGTTTTTGAGTTTTGAATATGTGCAGGAAATTTTTGATTACGTCGTAGCAGGGACCTGTCTAAAGGTACAGGCTATGGTATGAGTAATAATTGTATCATATCTTCAAAATCAATTGCTTCAAAATTGGTTCATATGTGCCTTTATCCATTGGTGTGCATGTTGAACTAAATCTTTAACTTGGAGACTGGCCTTGTTCCAGGCCCTTATTTCGTATTATTCTCTGGTCTGTCAGTTACACAAGTGCCTGCCATGACGTCATAAATTTTTCTTTCATGCGGCCATAACTCAAAGACGACAAAAAGATATTGAAGTTATTCGCATTTATTGAAGGAGCTTTGATAGTAAGTAAGGATGACGTTTGGAAACTTCAATATCTTTGGTCGTTTTGAGCTATGGCCGCACGAAGGAAGAAATTGACGACGTCAAAGCAGGAACCTGTCTAATTTACAGACCAGAGAATAATACAAAATAAGGGCCGGGGGAGGCATGTCACCATGTCATGTCACAGTTCGGAGGTTCAATATGCACACCAATGTACAAAATGCACAAAATTTAAAGATAAAGCGGCACTTGATTATTAAGATGTAATACAATCATTACTCATACCGTGGTCCTTGCCTTTGAGTTGGTCCATGCTATGACGTCATAAGTTCATTCGTTCACACGGCCATAACTCAAAAACGAAAAAAAGATATTGAAGTCTTGTTAACGTCATCATTACTAACCATAAAAGCTCTCTCCATAAATGCGAAATCCCAAAAAGTGATAGGTCCACTTTAAAGGCAGTCTGTCCCCAATTTTATTCCGTTGTAAGATTCACGCATTATGGACTTTTTTGCAAGGCAATAACTGCACAACCAATCAGCAAAACAGAACGTTTGTAGACCATTTGTGTTCAAATCATTCGGCTGTAATAGGCTCTGTGATGCGTGAATTTTGTGGCCACGAAAACAGCGATGACCACAATGGGGGACCAACTGCCTTTAACGTACAAATGGGTTGGCATAAAGGCATAAAGGCATGAAAGCGATGACGTGGTGGCATGATCGAAATATTGAAGATTTCTAACAATATTCCCGCCAGAGAAATTACTAACTATATAATTGAAGTTCCTAGTGAGCAAGCGATCTATAAGAGGAAATATACAGAAAATGTAAGAAAAGACTAACAGATTGAACTTGACGAAAAACTCATTCAACAAAAGACGCGTATATAGCTTGAGCGAATCGCCATATTTTGTGGTCGACCCGAGTGATGATAAAACTTTTCAAAAAAATAGAGCGAGAACAAGGATTTTGTACCGGTTTCGCATGACATTTGTCCTTCTATTAGGCGTTATTTTTTATGTGAATTATGAAATTACTATTGTTATGAGCCTCGGAATTTAGCTGTTGTTCAGCAGCCTCTTAGCGAAGATCTCTCAGCCTCATGAGTTTGTTCAGAATCAATTCGAGGCTGCCAAATCCCAGCAAAAACACTGAATTTGATCTGATTTAATTTTAACATCTTTTCGTGCCTGTTGCAGGGTGGTGTGTCAAGTCCAGTTACTCTCACGGGCTATGTTATAATTTCACTTTTGGAAGCAGATGTTGAACCAGATGTAAGTTGTTACCTTTGGTTGCCTTTTTGAGACACAATGTCTCAAATTTTGTAGCCCATATGAAAATTTTGTATCTCATTCACTAATTCGTTTTCTTTTACATTTTTGAATAGTTAATCAACGTGCAGCATTTATGACCACATGATAACACCAAGTAGTTAAATGACTGATGTTAGAGCTTGGTCAAATACGATATTCGCCTATGCTACACATACGATATTCGCCTATCATGTTCGGTTCGTTGTTGGTATATTTCCTGTACTTAATTTTTATTGTAAGAAGGCTCTGAAACAAATTTCCTCGTATTTTAAACTGAGGCTTTTCGGACAAAAGTCCTTATCAGACTTAATGATAAAAGCGCAAACAAATATCACATAGGAAACAATTTTTAAAGAAGATGCCTTTGCACAGTAACAGGCCCTTGGTGAAATGAAACATAAAACACTTCCTTTGTCGTTATTGCTCCCTTTTTCATAGAAGAATACTTGCTCGTTAAATTGCAAGCGCAAACTCACTCCATTTCTTGATTTATGCTTCAAAAACTTCGTTGAAAATCCGTTCTCTTTGACTTAAAAAAAAACTGTAAAATCAGTGATGTATTTAACAAAATTAATAACAAAAAATGGATGCATGTTTTCTATGTTAATTCAAACAGTTTTCTAAAAACCGTCCGAAATTTGGCTAAACGCCTCCCTCTTATTGAAAAAAACTAAGAAATGTTTCAACAAATTCATCCACCCTTTTGCTTTATCCTTATATATAATTATAAGTTCATTCATAATATGTTATTCATTATTTGTTAATAATTTAATAAACGCCACCTCTTTAACTCTCTAAGTGACTTCGGCTTATTTCTAAAGGTTCTTGTAAGGTCAAAACCGAATCCTATGTTTTTTTACGTTGTAGAATTTTACGTTGATTCCAAATATCTAAGTTATTTGGCTAAGAATCAGCTATTGCACCTTGATAAACAACAGCCACAATGCCCCCTGTGACGTCAAGAAACCATGGCGACTGCGCAAGACATTTGCGCGCAATAAGACTTTTAACGACGTTAATGTGTATAACTTTGCAATATTTAACTTTTAAACGAAAAATATTCATCTTACAAAACGTTAAATAACTGCCCTTGACACTAAATCGATGTATTACAGTAATCCTATTCAATTTACTTTTTTGCAGAGCCCACACATATCACATGCAATCACAGGATGCATCAAGCCTAACCTCAAAAATATCAACGATTCTTACTCAGTTGCAATTTTGGCTTATGCAATGGCAAAAGCTGGGCGTACCGACGAATATAAATTTCTCTTGAATAAATTGAACAGTCTGGCTGTGACAGAAAGTAAGTCAAACACATCTTGTTTAACCAGTAACACCCGTGAAACGTTGGGTCACAGCTTAAAGATGCCTTGTTGTCTTGGACTTTTCAGGGGGTTATACAGCCATTTACAGCACTCTTTAGGTCGACGATGATATTGTTTATTATTGTTAGAGTGGACTTATAACTTTGATAGCAACTAATGATGAACTTTCAGAAGACTACATGCGTAACAACTTCGATATGGCCGTTTTTCCTTAGTGGAAAGCCCTGTATTAATTAACATTCCCTCCCTCCTCCACTGTTACCGTAAGATCCTTAAGAGACATTTCCTTTACTGTGATTTATCAGGACTTATACGTATACGGGAGTACCCCCTCCCTCCCCCACTCTTACCGTAAGATCCTCGAAGAGAAGAGAGATTTCCTAAATGCCGACTTATGAGGACTTATACGTATACGGGAGTACCCCCTCCCTCCCCCACTCTTACCGTAAGACCCTCGAAGAGAAGAGAGATTTCCTATATGGTTACTTATGAGGACTAATACGTATACGGGAGTACCCCCTCCCTCCCCCACTGTTACCGTAAGACCCTCGAAGAGAAGAGAGATTTCCTATATTGTGACTTATCAGGACTTATACGTATACGGGAGTACCCCTTCCCTCCCCCACTTTTACACTATCCCCCACAGTTTGAAAAGCACAAAGGTGGCCCATTGACCTCATAACTTGCATTGCAAGAGGTATTGCTGAATCTATAAGTGCATACATTTTAGGTGGCATGAGACATTGGGAAGAACCGAAGGCGAAGGAGGAGAAGCACAGTGATTGGTTTTACGTTCCTTACCACCAAGCAAGATCAGCTGATATCGAGATGACAGCTTATGCCTTACTTGCTATGTTACCTAAGAAAGACAAAACCGAGAGTTTAGCTGCTATTGATATTGTACGATGGTTATCTCAACAGAGAAACAGTCTTGGAGGATGGTCATCGACCCAGGTAATAATCCAGTCTAATCAAGCATATTACCTGGTAAAAGGAACATGCAACTCTGGTTGAGCTACAGGGACTTTCCAAACGCTTGAAGAGCCAACAACGCAATAATAACAACTAGCTCTTGAATATCGAACGGTTTGCTATATAAATAAACAACAAATTAATCACCCAAACATTTAACTAACACATCAAACATAAATCGAAATATTAAAACGATGTCAACGAAATGTACAGTAAAGAATATAGCTAAACTAAAAGGTCAACTAACAAATTTGTTTGTCCTCGTAGCTATAAAGATATACGCCGAAAACAGGCCTAAATCGGCCGGGCAAGCTGCCCCAGAAAGGACATCACTGTCCGTAGCTGTTTGAGAAACGCGTGCGCCCATCTTTATAGACACGAGTTTCTTACATTACAAAATAATACAAATAGTCCAATTAATACAAATACAATAGTAGCTCACATGCACGTGCATAACATTTACAATATAAACAAAATAATAAAAGAACGAACGGAAAAACAAGCGAGTAAGCGAGCCTCTGGAGTATCTAAGCTAAAGCATTCATTTCGCACGTAACAGAACAGTTGAAAATTTTGTATTTCATTCATCAATTCGTTTGTAGTTATTTTAATTAGCCGATCAATCTACGCTGGTTTCTTCACGTGTTCGTTAATGCTACTTGTTGATTGAAGGTTCAAAAAGGTACACAAATTAATTGGAAATGAAATACAAAATTTGTCTAAGTTTGGTACTCAGGAAAGTACAAAATGTTCCTTATTGCTAAAAAGCCGATAAATAATTGATGTATAATGAAAAGGTGTTATGATAATTATGATATAATAGTAATTTTTATAGTTATTTATACAAAGTTACCTTTTCTATTATCAATAACAGCCTTGTTTTAAACCATAATTTTAAAGGATCTAAGAAAATTCAAATTACAAGTGACCTAGGTACAATCAGATATTGACAGTTTAAACAAGTGTCTCAAAGCTTGACATTCTTAGGCACTATGAAAATGAAAAGTGTTCCCTCAACTTAGATTTAAAGATTAGAACAGATTTAAGGGAACGTATGTCTCTTTGAAGTTCATCAAAACAGCACGGTTGTGGAAAGCAAAGGGATCTTTTTGCAGTTCCAGTTTTAACCAGGGGCAGTCTATGCAAATATCTTTAGCTTCTTGTTTCGTATTGATGGTCAACATTGCCTGCATACTTTCTTTGTACTTCTGTATACTTTATCTTTCATAGTGTAGTTTTCATAGGCTCCCTCCTTTATCACTTCTCCCTATTCTGTATTCTTTTCTTAATTCATTTCTGTCTTAAATTTTACTATTATTATTTTGTTAATTTATTTTATCATTTTCACGCTATCACGGTGTCTTCCATGTTACAAGATTTTCTATATTCTATTGGCGTTCTCTTAAACACTCATTCGAACTTACTCTTCTAATTTATCGTTACAATTTTGCTTCTCCTATTCCCCTCAAACCTGAAGACGAGTTAAGCTCGACACGTTGTTTTAAATTTCGCAATTCCTAGTATATTGTCGTCATTTTAAATAATTTATTTGTTCATTCTATTAACGACGTACTACAGTCCCTTGCCGGCACTTGAACATTAATATTGCTACTTTCCTGTCCTTTTGATCGTTAATAGGAATAATATTTAATCTGTTGGTGGTGTAAGATCACATTTTGTTGTTGTTTTGAATATTTGTTGTTGTTTTGAGTATTTGTTGTTGTACGTTTTAAACTTCATTTGACAAACGTTTTTCCAGGATACTGTCCTCGCCATGCAAGCGCTTGCCCAGTACGCTGCACTCGTATATGGAGGTGAGGGGGATATGACAATTGACGTTTCGACCGAGGGATTGCAGCATAAGTTTGCAGTGAGCAACAGGAACAGTTTGGTTTTGCAGAGAGTACAGGTAGGCTAGGAAAAGTTGGCAATTTGCATGGATTAAATGTTAATACTCACTACCGGCTACTGTTATACTCATCATGGGTCCTAATTCTACACTAACAAACAAATATAATTGTACACTAACAAACAAACAACAATAATTATACACAATCAAACAAACAAACAAACATAATTATACAAAATGAAACAACCAAACAAACAAAACTCTACACTAACAAACAAACAAACATAATTCTACACTAACAAACAAATATAATTGTACACTAACAAACAAACAACAATAATTATACACAATCAAACAAACAAACAAACATAATTATACACAATCAAACAAACAGAACTCTACACTAACAAACAAACAAACATAATTATACAAAATGAAACAACCAAACAAACAAAACTCTACACTAACAAACAAACAAACATAATTCTACACTAACAACTAAACAAACATAATTATACACAATCAAACAAACAAACAAACATAATTCTACACTAACAACTAAACAAACATAATTATACACAATCAAACAAACAAACAAATATAAGTATACACAATCAAACAAACAAACAAACATAATTCTACACTAACAACTAAACAAACATAAGTATACACAATCAAACAAACAAACAAACATAATTCTACACTAACAAACAAACAAACATAATTCTACACTAACAAATAAACAAACATAATTCTACACTAACAAACAAACAAACATAATTCTACACTAACAAACAAACAAACATAATTCTACACTAACAAACAAACAACAAACAAACATACTGTAAATCATACTTTGAAAATAGAGACAGACGCAAAGAAGAGACAGATTTTTGGCACATTAAGGACTTTCAAACCTATGTTCTCAAATGTCGAAAGGCCTTTGTGTGCAAAAAGTCTGTCTGTTACTTTTCGTCTGCTTCCTTCATAAAATATAAGTTTCAGTAACCATTTTAAGTATGAAGATTTTATAATTATACATGTACAAAATTTTGGGAAATCTTCAAAAGCATCATTTTGATGTCAAATGGCCTAAGTACTTGACTTGGCCAAACCAATGATAATACGCTCTGAAAATAACGATTTTAAAGCTGAAATACCAACAAAAATAGTTTGAGAGTTGACTCGTTTGATGCTTTTTTTTCTTAGATTCCTTCAAAGTTTCCATCCATCCTCAAAACCTTCGCCTCTGGAAAAGGATGTGCTCTTCTCGCAGTGAGTGATTCTATATTCTCATGTAAATAAATAGCTAATATGTTAGGTTGAGTTTAGTTTGTGTTGTATATTTTATTTTAACTGTTATTTAATATATATAAATTTTAAAAAAAGGTATTACGGCCTATCCTGATCGTCCTTAATTCACAATGCTACTACTGTTTTTTCTTAGGCCTCCGTGAAGTACAATGTGCTACAAGTTCAAGAAGTGCCTGCCTTTTCGTTGTCTGTTAACATCTCTCCTGTGAAAGATAATAAGAAACTGAGCTATGGAAGATGCAGCTCTCAGAAAATGACCATCTGTGCCGCGTGAGTATTGCAATTAATTACATACATACATAGATACATATGATTAAGATTGGAGAGAATGAAGAGTGATATTATCACGAAACAGGCTTGTAGAGATGAAAAAAGTCGTTTGATTTTCTTTCCAATCTTAATCATATGTAACGCTCTACGTGTCCACGTATTGAGCACTGTATCACGGATAGGTCAACAACAGAAACTCCTACATAGATACATAGATACACACACAAACATTCAAAATCAGACTCTGATGAAGACACAAGTCCGAAAGGCCTCAGTGTGTTATAACTTATGTCAGTATTTTTTGTCGTCCAACCTCTCTACATCAAGTTTCTAGTTATATATTTTACCAAATTCTACACACAAACATACATACGTACATTCCCTTTGTTAAGGTAGGTTTAAAAGGGCAGTTGTAAAGCTGATGTGAAGCTGCAGTTAAATAAAAACAGATAAAAAAAAAATAAAGGGTAAATTCAATAAAGCCTATTTACATTGTATGGTTAAGATTGATTAAAACTGGCGGGACATTAAAAGCTATATGTAAGTTATAATGTAAGTATATGTAAGTTATGATATCATTAGTAGAACTAATATAAGTAGCAATTCATTGATTAAACGCTACAACGCTTGCCTGAATTGCTTTCAATATTTGCATTATTGCGTTATTATTCTCTCTATTAAGGAATATTCCCATTCAGACCTGTAAGGTAGCCTGTGTTCCTGGCAGGTTTTAACACATGAGTCAAAAAGGCAAACTCAATAGACCAGAACCAGACACAAGAGACCGTTCCCTTCGCTGGCAAAAGTTTCAATATTTTCTAATAAATTGTTATAGTGACACCGTTTATGAACAGTGTTAATGGACAGTTCTTGTAACAATTGAATTGCCTTGCAAACAACATTTTGGACATTACAATTGGTTGCTGTAATTCTTTTAGATGGCTGAGAAAGGGTGAATCTAACATGGCCATCATTGCAGTCAAAATGCTCTCTGGATTTCGGCCAGTAATACCGTCACTGGATAAGGTACGTTTTATGCAGATATTCATTCCAAAATGTTGATGTTTTTTACTTTGCTATTACTATAGAATACTGTCTTTATGCTCTCATAAGAACTGCGCATTTTGCAATACCCCATTCAATTCAATGAATGGTTAGAGCACTACCCCAGACATACACTTATGCATTCAGCTCTTGCAATGCATGTTTGGCTAGAGCACTTGCACCTTGATTTCAATAGTTATTGAAACGCAACTATACTTAAAGCAATACCTCTTCCAATACAATTTTGGCTACAACTATACCCTTCAGATACACTTATGCGTTCAGCAATACCACTTACAATGCAAGTTTTGCTAGGGCATTTTCACCTAGATAAGCACCTATGATTTTCAATAGTTATTGCAACGCAAGTATGCAAAAAGCAATACCTTTTCCAATGCAATTTTGGCTACAAAAATACCCTTCAGATACACTTATGCGTTCAGCAATACCACTTACAATGCAAGTTTTGCTAGAGCACTTTCACCTAGATAAGCACCTATGGTTTTCAATAGTTATTGCAACGCAAGTATGCAGAAAGCAATACCAATGCAATCATGGCTACAAAAATACTCTTCAGATACACTAATGCTTTCAGCAATACCAACTATACTTAAAGCAATATCTCTTCCAATATAATTTTGGCTGCAACAATACTTCTTGAGATACTCTTATGCGGTCAGCAATACATCTTGCACTGAAAGTTTGGTCAAAGCAATTTGTAATTGCATTATGCAGTACTCTTTGGATGCACCTTTGCATTGAGCAATACCCTTTGTGTACCAATTTCTACCAATGTTTTTAGTGCTCAGTCGGTTCAGGCTCGAGGGGCCCTCTTTTGAATATTTCAAGTTCGTCGGTTGATGGTTAATGTTCACACGATGTAAAACATATTTTTCTTTTCAGGCTGTTAAGAATGACGCCTCGCTCAAGGAGTACGAGAAGAAAGGAAATGAATGGATCTTCTATTACAGCAAGGTAAGCTCATTCTTCCAAATTCTCACATAGTCGTTGAACAATTTGAAGGAGAGGCTGACAGTCGGGGGCGTTACGTGACCCATGACTTGGGGGGGTAAAATAAACATAACTGGACTTTTTTTAACTATTGTTATCAATGTAAGATAATCAAAAGGTTAGGGGGAGGAAAGGACAAGAGAACAGAACTTAACAGAGTAAATATATTCGGATTTATCAAGGCTGTTTCTGACACTGTATTAGACATGATAGTCAACTTATTATGGTAAGGCTTGTCATGATAAGTTATGACTATCATGTCTAATACAAAGAACAGAACTCGTTCGTATACTTACATTTTAGGGTAAGAATGACTGCAAAACATGATGAAAAAATATGCACATATTAATTATGCGTTAATTGAGTATCCGTGAAGAGGGTTACACTGGCAAGGCCGAAGGCCGTGGTGCTTTCACTTTTCCTGGACTATGTTTGCTGAACATTTTCGACTAACACTGTTCGCAAAAAATTGTTAGATGGATCGGAATATAAATATCAAAAACAACAACAAAAATAAAGACAACAGCCAGAAAAATAAAAGAAAATGAAAACAATAGTACATGATGAAGTTCCCCTACTGTTCCTGAGCTTAGACAAATACGCATAACCAAGACTTTTAGAAAC
>WUAR02557750.1:0-13112 GCA_015164055.2 Chrysaora achlyos | reverse complement strand
CGAGCGTAATAAGGCGTATGAGCTTGATGCAATGTGCCCTCCCGGCTATCACCATAGTGGCTCTATGGCAACCCGTGCACTTGGGACACGGTGTACGGTTCGGTTCGATATATATATATATATATATATATATATTTATGACTATCTATCTATATGTATGCTCTGTCTGATTTGGAACAGCTATTACTGATTAAGGCTTACGCCGAAACGTGCATCGAATGAGTTTTTTTCTGAATACATATATATATATATGACTAGAACAACTAAAGAAAGAAAAAGACTATTAGTATGCAACTCTGAGTTTCATGATATCTCAAGATTCAATATTTAAGATTCAACAGTCAAAGTAAGCTACAGCCGCATGACAAACATCAAATCAATAATAGCATCACATAACAAAGCAATCTTAAATGTTGAACCTTCAGATCCAAAAGGATGTAACTGCCGTGTAAAAGAAAATAGTCCTTTGGAAAATAAATGTATAACACGCGGTCTTGTCTACGAAGCAACTGTTCAAAGTAATGTCGATGACGAACAAAAAAGATACATCGGACTAACAGAAGGTACATTCAAACAGCGATATCTGAATCATTGCAAAGATTTTAGGCAGGAAAAATATGAAAAAAGTACGGAACTTTCTAAATGCAACTGGTTCTTAAAGAAAGAAAGTAAAACGCCAAATATGAAATGGAAAATATTAAAAAGAGTGAAAAACAATCCAAGTAATAATTATTGCAAGTTGTGTTAAACAGAGAAATTATACATAATTCGGTCTGTAGGTGAAAGTGATTTAGTAAATAGTAAATCAGAATTTATAAGCAAGTGTAGACATCAAAATAAGTTAATTATCAAAAATCTCTGTAAATAGCATTTTACTACTGCATCGCCATAATTCTTTTAGGATTCTTTTAGAATTCTTCTAAGCATTCTATAGAAATACACCGTTATACATTCTTCATTTGCAATAACATCTTGTATGCCTGATGATTGAGATATCATGAAACTCAGAGTTGCTTACTAATAGTCTTTTTCTTTCTTTAGTTGTACTAATAAGCTCCTATTTTAGTCGAGCACTGTGAACTGCGTATTGATAACTTTATTATACATGTATATATATGACTATATGTACTTAGAAGAAAAGACTCAAAAGACTAAACTCTTCATCTTGACAAGCCTGTTTCGTGGTTTCCCACTCATCAGGAGATGTACAAAGCACATATCTCGCTCTACTGTAATGTATTGAGCACTTTTTTCGGTTAATCGAAATACAGACTTCGTATATATGACTATATATATGCGTTCCACGAGCAGCCTCACAATATGTACTTATTCTTCGTACATAAAAAGGGTGTGCGGGTCCTCTGCAGGAATTGCTATTAATTTGGTTAATGAATTTGTTAACCATGACATGGTAAAAATAAAATTGAGATTGGGGAAAACAAAAATTATGGTTCAAAAGAAAAATAAATGGAAATCTGGTAAAAGCAAAATAATTTTGAAACTTGGAGGAGAGGAAATAGGAGAATGCAAAAAAATAATACAAATACTTTGTAACTTTTAAATCTAACGGAACTTTCTCTAAACATGCGAATAAGATCCAAGAAAAGAACCCATAAATCTTCCCTAAATCCAGGCTCTTCCCTATTTGTTTGATCACACTATTATGCCTACCTTTCATTTCAACCAAGCAAGTATGAGTTATATCCATTACTTGAGTATTCAAAAAAAAGGACACTGTCTTCTGTTTTATTGTAGATTTTTTGGAACGCTATGTAAGTTTTTCTGCAGATCTCTAAACTAGAAATTTTCGGACGTTGATAAAATACTGCATTAAATTTTAAATTATCTATTAAGTATTATATATTATTTTATAGCAATATATTCAATGTAACGAGGTTACCCCTCACAAAAAAGCTTTCATGTTTGTTATAGCTAGTAATGTATGTTTTTCGATATAAAATTTTTGAAAGATGCATAGCGCTTGTGCGCGTAGACTCTTTGAAAGGCAAAGATTTAGCTGAAACAACTATAGAGATCCTCCAAGGCCTTGGACTATATTTCAAAGATCTGGTTGGGAAATGTTCCGATGGAGCCAGTAATAGCAATGTCTGGAAGATATGAAAGAAATCAACGTCATTTGACTAATGTTGGGGCAGACAAGTCGGTCTATTTTCACTGCTTTGCTCACTGGTCAAATTTGGTCCTAGAAAGAGTGTCAATAAAATAACGCCAGTAAAAGATCTCTTTGACACGATTGGATGTATATATAGATTTAAGGAATGTTCACCGAAAAGACACACTGCGTATGCAAGAAAGTTACAAGCCAAAGGGTTTCCCAAGAGTAAAACAGCACTGCATTCAATTTCAAACACCTGATGGACGGCAAGGTTGGACAACTTAGAGACAGTCATAAACACCATGCCTGCGTTACTAGCAATGTTAAACGAGATGCCAGACGAAAAGGACTCAGCTGCTGAAGGATTGTTTATTCGAATGAAAAAATCAAATTTGTTTTGGGATGCCACATTTTGCAAATATGTTTTTCACTTAGTAGGTCCATATCTGAATATTTGCAGCACGATGATATTGACCTAGTTACAGCCGCCTCTGGTGTAGACAATATCAAAAGTTCTTTTTCTGCCTTCCGAAATGAAGAACAGTTTGCCAGATTTGTGAAACATGCAGAAAGATATTGTCAGGAGAACATCCTGTCGATTGATGGGTTTGACAAACAGGATGGTGCATCTGCAAAGCGACGGAGAACAATCCCTGCATGTTTTCGCGACAGATCGTCCTTTTTACATGATGACGGTCTTGTTGCAGCATCACAGACTGAAGTAACATCAACTCTCGGTCAGGCCAATTCTACATTTAGAAGAGATTTAATCTTTCTTTATTAGATCGTCTTGTAAATAAGCTTGAAAAGAGATTTTCCAGTGATGCTTGTAAAGTCCTTTCATATGCCAGGTCAATATATCAAACTTTTATGGTTTTAAGAGCGAAATGGCAACAAATGAATTCATTCTCCTCTCTAAATCAAGAGAGGTTTTGGATTTGGAAGAAAGAATATTTCGATAATACAAAAGGAAAGAAGCAGCTGAAAGCGATCATGCAGTGAAGAAGCCACAAGCATAGCTCTGCCTTCCAACAGCTGAAAATCTTTGATTGTCCTCACAGACTATACCCAAACGTTTTCGATATTGCGAAAGTAGTTGCTACTCTCCCTGTCATTGTTGCGTGGTGCGAAAGAGTCCTCACCAAGGTAAAGATCGTAAATAATTACCTTCGAGCTTCGATGTCTCATGATAGACTAGAAAACCTTGTACAAATCAGTACCGAGCGTGACATGGCGGACAGAATAGAACTCCACAACCTCGTAGATAAATTCAAAACACCCGGTAACCGAAAGCTGCCGCTATGAAAGTAGAAATGATAGCAGATACTTGCAGAAAACAAAATAAAAGCAAAATACGACACGGGACATTTTCAAAGCTGAATCTTTTGTCTCGAGCTTTTATTACGTTCTAGTTAAGTTTTTTTGTTTTTCGCTGACTGTTTCATCTCTGCCAAAGTAAGGATACTATCAATCATTCTATTAAACAAAGGGCGTGGTTCTTACAATTTTTTCTGGGGCCGCGATCCCGATACCCCCAAACTTTGCTCAATAGTCCGACCCACATTTCAGCGCTTGGCGCCGCCCCTGCAGCCCAGTAATTTTTTTTATTAGCTCCGATAAAACCGAGGAGCCAGCGCCCTTCTACCTACCACAGCTTCTACCATGCAAAAGATACGAACAAGAATGTCGCTTCTAAAAAAACGAGCTGCTAGTGAAACGAAACTGGGACTTTCTTTTTGCCGACTCAGCTGTAGAAGCTTTTTGGCATTGTTGAGTAAACTTTACTCTTAGGGTCAGGAGGCTACACGTAGGCTACATTTGTTATAATTATCACTGTCATTTATCCAACATTTAAAACTGGGCTGTGGATATTCAAACAATAACTTATTCGGGGTCTGAAATAAAGAACCCACTACAACCAATCAGCAATCCATGGCAATGGTGAAGAATAAACAAGGCATTCTTAAAATTGCAGCCGTTGCACGAAGATATACTCGGTAAAACGTCCATAATGGTTAGGTAAAATGTCGGATTAAGTGGCAATTGGGCCAAACGGCAGTTGGGTCAAATGGTATTCGGGCGAAGCGGTAATTAGGTGGACTGAAACGACAAGGAAACATGACAGCAATCTGAGTTCTCACTCAGTGTTTCTCGGTTTTTATACTCTTGGAAAATGAAGTAATCCAGTACTAGGAGGACCCATCACGAATCCTCATGAAAGTAATAGGCCAGGACAAATCCAGATGGAAAACAACGAACCACTTCAAGGAATCTTTATTTAACTTATAGGCCTAAGCAATCTACAGCCATTTCCCGACTCGAATCTATGACACTACTCCAAACAAACCACATGAAAAAAAATCAAATGAGCCTCATCCAAAAAACACGATAGATAACCAAGGGGTAAGGCTATATCTGCCCATTTAGACCATTAAAGTTTTAAGCGTGGTCATAAAACAATAAAGAAAATGACTTGAAAACTCGTCATGGCTCTTAAAAACTTCGAACCAAAAAAGATAATAATAACTAGCATGATTTGAAACACTTTAATTGTTGTGAATAAAACTAAAATAGTTAAAATAAAGAGTGCTAAATATGATGCTACAACAAATAAAAGAAAAATAGAATCAAGATAAATATTTGTGTTTTAGAATGCCATAATACTTTCTCAAAACGGAGTTAGAATGCAAATGCAGTAATTAAGATAGGTACAAAACTTCCTATTAAAGCGTGAATATTTGCCAATTCAAAACTTGCTAACATGTATCAACGAACAGCATAGAAAACCAAACTCGACGATGTTCTTGTTATCTTGACAGAAAGCAGATAATAGTGTCTTATATTATTAATAGTAGAAATAGTGTCTTGTTATCTACGAAATATTTCTTACGAAAATGCACTTTTTATGAAATCGTACGGTGGATGTGCTGCAGCAAGATAAAAAAAATGCATGCAAAGGTATAAACAAATAGAAGGAGAAAAGGCTTTTCAAAGAAGCAAATCCTTCTATACATATTCCTTCCTTGAACTTTCATAAGAAGGGCTGGTCGAGCCTTCATCTCGTGAACCAGCACGCAACATTTTGCTTTCTGTGGTTTGCTGCTTGGTATTGGCCTAAATGGGCAATAAATAAATAACAGCGTCAAAGCGTAGGAAAAATATAGAAAAAAGTTCAATTTGAAAAAAGAAGTACTTTATCTTGATTCTTGAAGCGCAAAGGTTCAGCAACCAGAGAACGACGAGCTTGATGTCAAACAAAGAACAGGTTCATACTAGAGTTTGAACAATAAATCCTATCTACCGTTCGAACACCGGAACTTCAGAGAAAGAAAGCCCAAAAAAAGCTTCACTTCCAGTGTTGAAAATGTCCTAAACGTCCCAAATTTGATGTTGAGGTAGGTATAATGATTTATGGAGCAAACGTTTGAGAATTTAATATCCCGTAACATTACCTGATGTATGATGTCTGGATAGCCAGAAGTAGAGTCCTCCTCCAGAGAAGCTGGCATTTTCTTCTTGTTAACCTTTGAGTACATGTTGGCATTTGCTGGAGGGTAGTCAACTGCCTCTTCGACAAAACTAAAATTGAAGACAACAAGTCTCAAAGAACAGAAATCAGATTAAACAGTTTCAAAGGATAATTCAAGATACGGAACAATAAGAAGAAAAATAGTATATGTATAGAATTATAATTACCTTGACGGATACTTCTGCTTACCTGTAAGAGAATAAACCGCGTATTAAATCTTGTCACAGAAGAATATCGTTTCATTCTTAAGCGTTGTTGTCACATAGTCATAACTATAGACGTAACTCTCACTCATGAGTCGTATGCAGAGTTATTTGCGGTCCGCCATCTGCAACGCGCCTGGGTGATGTAAGCCGGAGCACATGAAAGTAATGATGGTTTGAATTTCCTGCGGTTAGGGTATTGTTCAAAGGTTGCCGACACCCACATTTCAATCAAAATGTTTTGGTTTGCAAACCAGATGCCAGTCGTTTTCCGAGGAACTACGTTGAAATTTATTATCAATTTATCGGTTCTTAAAACGGATTTTACCGTGTAACTACGAGATATATAAAGAACAACCAGTCTGGGCGATGGTCTGACTATCTTTTAGTCAAATGTTGCGCCAGGAAATACAGAAAATCGCAATTTTTTGTGAGGAAATGCAGTCCTGATTACAGGGGACAGCTATCATGATATCATATACCGACCAGCGCACGCCTATCATAAGAAGAAGACTAGATATGAAACTCTCCTGGGCACAATAGGTCTCTGACGGATGATCTTCAAACTTGGTACCCATCTTGATAACGTAGTTAATGCACTGCTCGTGAAAAAACTGACGAATTGATGTCGTTTTTATATATAGCGAATAACTGCAAGTGTAACTTTTATGACGAATCAAATGGGCATGGGGAAAATAGCACACCAGATTGATTTTTTATTTTAATTTATATTCCTCACTCAACGTCGAAATTGTTGCAACTTAGGCAAATGATTTATTGAAGCTGTCTGGTTTCTGTGAAAGCCAGCTGTAATGATAACGAAATTTGGCTCCTTGATGTTGCATGAGTTGCATCCAGCTCCTCCCAAGATATAGAAGCTTTGCTTCACACCATTTATACTGATAGTTTAGAGTTGAAATATTGAGTAAGCTGAAATATTGAGTAAGCTATTGCTTCCTCAAATGCTCATTAGTGTAATTATGCGTATAAAGAGACTAGAGCCCAAACTCCTCGGGTGGCATGTGGGATAGTTTTTACATGCTGTTTATGTTATGTTTCTGAACTGTGTGTCTTCTCTGTATATGTTCTTCTTATGACAGAGGATATTATAGCTAGGTCAAGGGAACGGAAGCTCTGTCAGAATACAATGCTGTTTGTGTATGTGTGCTAGGTTAGAGTAAGAAACTGCTTCATTTTCATGCCTTGTTTGGTCGAGAAGGTTACTTGGAATATTGTTTTGCTTGCTGCATCGTAAGGTGCTACTATCTACTGTTATGTTCGTTTTGCCCGAGTAAGCTGATGCATAAATTTTCATGCTTGCTGCGTCAAAGTGAGCTACTGCTTATTTTATTGCTTGTTTCAAATCTTTCTATAACTGTTTGCTCTCTTCTCGTGCTACAAATACCACTCTGTAAATTCCAAGTGCCCAATCTCTGCAAACTATTTAAAAAAAAAAAAACTAGCAGCAATCACTGCATGTACACACCTCCGGAATTTCCTCTTTTGTATAAAAATACTATGACCACTACAATAATCACAAGAAAAGCTATCCCGCCAACAACCCCTCCAACTATCGCAGCAGTGTTGCTCTCACCAGATCTTCCACCAGTTCCTGCAAAAAAAAAAACACAAAAGAGCTCGTTTTTTGTTACGAAATGTTTGGTTACTTTTAATTCTCAAAAGATACTATGCTAGAAGGTGTTTACTTTTGGGAACTCCCAGATTACATTAGCGGATTAATTCTATAACTTATTTCTTCTCTATGCGGTTAATTAACCTCCGTCGGCTTTCCAGAACATTGATATTGTGATGGGCGGCAGTAACAACAAAATGCAGGCCGTGCAGATTATGTAACCTGCAGGTCAGAAGCAAAGAAAGATGTACTTCAAAGTTGGATCGCAGCTTGAGCAAGTCGGTACCAAATGTGTTGGTATGGTATATCATGTTATGAGGCACAGCAATAGATTGAGGTATACTATTCAACACAAAGGTAGATTTATTACCATTTCAAATAATTTGCCAAAGAAAAGATTCCTCCATATTGTTTTTTCTAAGGTCCTTCTAAAAGTCTTAAAAACGTACAAACCTGGTGCTGTATATGGTTCAGCTTTGAATGTAGCTGTAACTGCTGGCCCTTTACCAAGAACATTATAAGCAGAAACCGATACTTTATACTCATTGTTTTGTTGCAGGTTTTTAAAAGTGTACTGAAGCTTGAAATTCCCAATAGCTGTAATATTTGTTGCATTTCTGGATCCGAATGTGCCAGTCTTTTCTATAACAAGATGATAGATGATAACTTCTCTATTTCCATCTTCTGTAGGAGCATCCCATTTTACAGTTAGAGAATTGGTTGTGGATTCAATACGTGTGAGCTTAAGTGGAGCAGTAGGGAGATCTGAAAAGAACAGTACAATGCCGCTTTAGAAAGTATTATGGTGCTCGAGCCTTTTAATGAGTAAAGTTAAATACATGGGCTTATTGATATCAATATTATGGTAATAATATGATAATCAAAATCATATTAGTATGATTAAATGCTTTCAGTTGGAAATGTACATATAATGCACATTACACCCAACAAAAAACTGGGCAATAGAACTAAACAATAAAAACAAACTGTAAAAAAAAAAACAAAAAAGCATAAAGGACAAAGGAAAAACACAGATCAACCATAATATAACACGGAATATATCTATCTATATCAATACTATAAAAGATGAGATAATACTTTGAAATTGTACATTCAGCACTCAAGAACCTTTGTATTCTACATGCTAACCTCACCCACCCGATCAGCAGCCATTTTTCTGATTCTACACCAAAATCTGACCTACAAAAAGTTTACCCCATAAAGTCTTTAACTTGTCATCTATAGCTCCCCGTCCCCATATTCAAAGTTTTTTCTTGTCACTTGACAACGAGTACACGCTCGAGGCGTCGTGCTTTTTACGATTACTATTCTATACGGTACTTAAATCTTTATTATTTCTTATCATAATATAATACATTAACGAAACCTCACCCCACAAAGCCATAGCATCGCTCATTCTGGGAACACCGCTATTGTTTTGTTTAGTTAGGTTGTAAAATTACAATTATGGTTAACAGTGTTACACAGGACAAGCAATGAAGGTAATAGCTGTTGACCTCAATGGCTTATGCCGCTATCCTGTGTGACATCTGTGCTTCAAATAGACGCTATAAATGCACTACAGATATATTTCAACTTGGAAAATCATAACATCGCTTGACGTATAGCAACTACTCGAAATGAAAATTGATCTACTGCAAATCAAGTTACGCAAAAATCTAGAATTATTATCAATTATTATTTCATGGCTTTGTTCAAGATTGCATGCAATGAGCAAAAATATCAGACAAGCTTGATTATCAATCTACTTACAATATACCAATATTTTCCTGCTTGTGATCACCTCTCCTGTTTGTGCATGCTGAGCAGTGCATCTGACATAATTGGCATTTTTTCTGACATTGGAAAATACCATTGGGGTTGAAACAGTATAGTTTGTTTTAACTTCGGCAGGAAATAAAGAAGAAACTGTCTTGTTAAGTTTATCCATGATCTGGCAAGTCAGGGTTGGTGGTGGATTCCCATAGAAGCTGCAGGTGGAATTGACAGCTTGTCCCTCGTTGAGCTGAAACTCCTTTCCAACTGGTCCCAAACAGCTAATAAACCGCGGGGATTCTAGGACAGAAAATTAAAGAGATACAAAAAAGATAGAATGAAGAAACGACAAATTACAATAGTGTACCTGTACCAAGGAAATGAGAAATATCAAATTGGGAGTTTCTGCAAACAGTAATTGCACATTTGCTGTATTATTTGCAATTGTGAAAAAAAATATTGTTGAAAGTTTGCACCATAGTACTGTGCCTCCTTGCCTTTAAGATTTCAGTACCATAGTCCATCAGTGCCATTTCTATGATGTACCTCAGTGCCTGCAATTTACCATGAATTCGCACCCATGTACATCAACCCTTTAACCCTGGAATCACATCCCTGTACCCATATCAGACACGCGCCTCCTCCTTGAACTCGTCCACACTATACTAATAAATTATACTAGCTAATAAATTCCCACCAAGATAAGAGCTCCTCAGCTCTCATAAAAATTAGATTTCTTTGGACAAATCTTTTCCGAAGATGGAACACAGCAGACCCTAAGGGTATCAAAAAATCTTCTCGATGCACTCGTTCCAAAAATTGCCAATTTGGCAACAATCTCAGCTCTAGGGATTTAAAAAAGAAGAATAGACATTTTGAGTGAACAAATCATCATCCAGCAGCTTTTGAATGGCCTTTTTCGATGTTGAGGAGGACACACAGCTATGTCACTGTTGATTAAAGCCTCGTTTCGTGAAGGTTCGTGAGGGTGTCAGCAGTTTACTCTCAAAGTAACCTGGGGATATATTATTTTCAATTTTTATTGTTTCATTGACGGTGGTCAATGAAATTAAAGTACTTAAAGTGTTGAAGATGGATTTTTTTCATTTAAATGATAAATATTGCGAAGTTATACACATTGACGTTGTCAAAAGTCTCTTATTGCGCGCCAATATCTTGTTTTCTTCGATCAAACTTTGGCCTAGGCAAAAAAAAATTCATTGCAGCCGCCATGTTTTTTGACGTCACTGGGGGCATGACATTGTGGCTGTTTTTTATCATTTTGCTGTACGTAGTTCTCGAATAATTTCGAGGCTACAAGATACCTTGCGAATGGCTGCGGAGATTTTCAACATTGCATCTCTGTGCTATTAAGTTTACAGTTCACCTAGAATCACTCGTTTGATGAAAAAGGTAACTAAATAGGTTGTTTCCTTTTAATTATATCTCTCTAGTTCTTTAACTCCCTAATTATTTACCAAGAATCTAGCCTACATTGCCTGTTCGTTGGATTTACTTCCGACCTGTCCAAAATCTGGAGTCCAGTTATCAAAACAGCAAGAAAAGAAGAGGGAATTTGATGAAAATAATTGTTATATATTGCAAAATACAGCATGGCCCAACATATCTGGACTATTGCATTTTTATTATGATACAGTAAAAACCATACATAAAATGATCTTGCAGGCCCAGCTAAAACTGGTATTTGTTTTTCAGGAAACTTCAGTTCTTCTTGCCAGTTGGACAGAAACAAGAAATCGAATCAAGAAACACCAAATTCTTTCAGGCTAGATGGTCTAAGATCAAAAATAATTTCTGTCAATTTATGTAGAATTTGTCCATGTTATAAATCAAATAAACCGGTAAGGCGATTTTTTATTCTTGTGAATATTTTCCGCCCAAATTTACCAAGTGAATATCGAGTTATTCATCAAACAAGATCCTCAGTCATTTTAGACAAGCAGCCCAATGCCGTCTAAAGATTTTTCCAATTTATACTGTTGAAATTTATAACTAGGATGTCTACCTTGATTGTAATTGTGCTAAATTTGGCAGGAGATTCTCAATAAGTGGTACTTACCAGTCCTAGCTTTGACTATCATGACAAATAAACCATATTGAGCTGCGCTCTGTCCCTTCGATACGGTCATTTAGGCCTATCCCCACGTATTGCCAGTTTTCGTTTGATTATTCATGTATTTTCTGGTAGTGCCGACGATAAGCGTTAAACTTTGAATACATCGCCATTTTCGTGGCTTACGATTTGCAGCCGTCAAACACTTTATGCATTGTTACGGTTCTTTGTCGTAACCAGCTTTTTCAGAGGACTGTATTTTTCTAGGTGGGGCTTTCTAATTCTTACGGCTCAGGAATGCAGCGAAGCGACAGAAAACAACACGACCACCATGCAAAACAGTAACAAAAACAATGAGTAAATATGAATTTAAAGTTTAAATATAAAAAATAATAAGGTTCATACGATCCAATCAATGTCTATTTTTCTCAATTCTTCCTTTCTATCTCAGATTCTCGGTTATCCACGATCACAGTTCACAGTTCTATCAATCTCACGATTCCTCCATTCAAGTTCAAAACTCTCTTCTATGTCTCCTTTCGTCCTCATTTCTTCCACTCAACGTCTCTACTTTCGAACAATAGGTTCTTTCGCAATAAACAATACGTGTAGTGAAGCATATCTAAATAAAATTAATTCAACTGTCAATCAAGACAAAGTCCCCCCGATCAGTCCGATTCATTGGACTGATCCAAAAGAGTCTCACGTCTCGAATCTGCATCAATTGCTGCAACTCTTCTACTTACTCTTCTCTTTTCAATTCTTTTACTTCCATCATCGCTCTTTTCAATCTTCGAAGTATCTTCTGCTGATCTGATTTCTAGTTTGCAGATTCTTTCTATCGGTCTCTTGAATCTTTTGTCTCCGACCTTTAGCTCAACACCTCTGACTACTCCATCTTGACCAGCTATCATATCAACTACGAGTCCTAGCTTCCATCTAAGTCTTGGAGTATTATGAGCACAATGTGATCTTTTCAATTGGAACTTCTTCTTTTAAGGCATTGCTTATAGTTTTGACAAGTGATGATAAAATTCGAGCTGACATAAGCTCCAATCTCGGTATTGTAAGCTGTTTCGTTGGCGCTAGTCGTGTTTTTAAAGCAATCAATCTTGAATATGTTCTTGAAGATTGTTGGTATGTTATGTAAACAACTGCGCAATAAGCATGTTTGCTGGCATCAGCAAATCCGTGAAGAGTGCATGCATTCACTTCTTCCTCCAAATTTTGATAAATACATCTGGAAATGAAAATATGTTGCACCGCTTCTAAACTTAAGTAGATCAGTTTCTTTGTCCCATTTGATTCCTAAGATCTTTTCTTCTTTCTCTGAAGTATCTCCAAGTTGAGTCTTAGCAAATGTTGTTTCTTTGTTTTCAGATCTTTCTTCATTTTCACATGTATTTGTTGCTCTTTCAATTCTTTGCATCAGCTCTTTCGAATTCGTTTTCCATTTATGCATTTCAAAACCTCCTTGTAAGAATCTTGATTTGTTTTATCGAAAATGTTATATGCTTCTTTGACATCTTTCGCTCCTGTAACTAAATCATCAATGTAAAGACCACCTTGCATTTAATTCACAAACAATTGGTCTTCATCTTCATATTTCTCATAGTGATACTTCAATGTTGCGTTCAACAAAAATTGGCTGGGTCCAGCTCCAAATATAACTCTCTTGAATCGATATTCATCAATTTCAGGCTCCTCTGAAGTCTTTCACCCATAAGAAACGCAAACTGTCTCTGTCTTTCTCATCTACTTCTATCTGTAAGAAGGCTTTC
>WUAR02556639.1:0-13125 GCA_015164055.2 Chrysaora achlyos | reverse complement strand
ACTAAAACAGGAAACAGGAGCATATCACCAGATTTGTTGCACCCTTGTGTCTTTAGAGCTATATTTGCAATCTAGGTGAAAAGACATTTCGAATGATGCTTTCAAAAGCGATTTTAGGCAACTGGTATTGGCAAAGCTGCGATATTCCCTGTTTTAGTAATCGGAGGGGCCAATTACTAAAACAGGGAACGGGAGAATATCATGAGACTTGTTGCCCAGATGTGTCTTTAAAGCTTATATTTGCAATCTAGGTGGAAATACCGTTCGAATAATGTTTTCAAAAGCATTTGTTTAGGCAACAGTATCCCCCATTAATAATCCAATCCATTCTCTTTTTCATTCCTTCATTTCCTGTTCCCTGTTTTAGTAATAGCCCCTATTTTCGTTCCAACTCAAAATGCAACTTTTTTGTCCTAACATTTGTCGACATTGGTGTTCATAACGTTGTTGAGGCATTAACTAACTATATGTCACTTCTAGTATAATTATATTAAAGAAATTTCTAACTTTGCATAGCCTTGATCTCATGAATAATCATAAATACCGATGATCTCATGTCGTACAAACATGGGTAGTCAGGCCATATATCAATGAGTCTTTTTTGAGTGGCAACCCCTTCAGCACTGACGACTATATCGCAAAATGCCTCAGACCATCACTCTGCTCCAACCAAAAAAAACTTATTATTGTAAATTTTTAATGTACAAGACAAAGCCTCGATTCGGTGGAACTTCATCACAATTTGAGGCAGGAAGCTGAAGCTCTACAGCTAATTTCTCCATTGTTATAGTCTATTAGGGATTATTTAATTCATAAAATGTAGCATGCTTATTGGCTAAAACACGGCGGAAGAGATTATCTGCTTTTTTTGGTGACGTACAACCACGGATCAATGCGTACAACTCATTCAAATTCAGATTCAAAAGACCAAAGCTTTATCCTCCTCCTCAGCATTCCGGACCTTCAAGCTTCTGCATGCATCTCAGCGTCGATTATTATTTGCAAAGGCACAGCTCTATTCATGAGGGCGGTTGCGTTACACCAAATATAAAAGAATATCCTTGAAATGACCTTATTAATAACTGGATATATGACTGAGCAGAAGTAAATTATTCCACGCATTTATTCCATTTCGTTACAGTCACTGACTGCAAGTAACGAAGCAGCCATGCAATTTGATACAGGGGTGTAGTTTGATACGGTTGATAAGATAAAAAACAGATCCTTTCGAAATTCTGTCCCAAATGTTATTTTCAGACTGGGGTATTTAGCCCCGTTACCTCTAAGGGGTACTTATCATAATTTACTGCAAGTAACGAAACAGCCATGCAATTTGATACAGGGGTGTAGTTTGATACGGTTGATAAGATAAAAAACAGATCCTTTCGAAATTCTGTCCCAAATGTTATTTTCAGACTGGGGTATTTAGCCCCTTTACCTCTAAGGAGTACTTATCATAATTCTGCTGTAAATAAGGATACAGCCAAGCAATGTGGTACAGGTACGTAAATTAATACGCTGAAAAAGATGAAAAGGGTTCCCTTCATAATCTGCCTCTAATGCTATTTTTAGACTCGGGTACTTAGCCCCTGAACCACTAAGGTTTATCATCATAACTCTACTGCAAGTAACATGGAGGGATATTTCACAGGCGACATAGTCAAATCGATATTTCTATGGTCAAATCATTGTGAACGCGTTCAATACCAAACATCCTGGGTGCAATTTCTGTTGGATTATGACTCATGTCATATTGTTTGATTGACATTTTGTTCGTGCTTCATGCTGAAACCTTTTGATCTCGTGATTTTCGTATGCTGTATTGCTAGTTATTGCGGTCTGCCTGTTAACTGAGCTCGATATGTTCACTACATATTTTATTCATCATCTTACTTTTTGATTAAAGCTTTGTCTCTGTGAGTTTCTCCCTGTCATAACATTCTAATTCATCTAGAGCGCTTAATATGGGTTTTACTGAGAACCGATTCCGTTCTACCTGAAGAATGTATGTAATGTATGTAATGTAGGAAGCGACTATCGCATAAACAGGTTGGTCCACCGTTATAACTGCAGGCTGCTCTAAGCTCAGCTAACGCAGAATCGATATAGCTATTATCGTATGACGCACTATAGCATGGGAGCAAATTGAGTCTTTAAGCAGTGGCAGTAATGTGGGTGTAATGTAATTAGGACGAATTTTTCTGTTTCCAGCTATCCGTAGTGGTACCATGACCAAGACAGTCTGTCTAAGGTTAATTTGTGAATTGGCATCATCGATTCTCTTGAGTTTCCAAAGCTTTCTCCGCATATCCTATCTCTACTGAATTTACCAACTGTGATAGATATTCACGATGTTCGGTTTTAGTTGATACGATTTCCGTGTAGTTTTCTATTCATTTCCTCTATCCCTCTCTCTAGAACGAAAATGTGTGGCTCCATGTCTTTTTCAGAATGTTGGGAAGCTGATATGCTGGTACTGTGAGAAGCCTCCATGGCAGTAGTAGAAGAAAGGTTGTGGTCGATGTTATCGATAGTGGAAATTCCATTCTTTAAGGAGTGTAGGCAGACAATTCCTTCATTTTCATAGGATCTGCAAAGCTGTTTGGTGATTGCCAGTTGTACACTCTTTACTCTTTTGTAGGAAACACTGAGCGCTATCTTCCTTGTCTTGAAGTGAAAAATCAAGTCTAGATATAAAAGAAATGGTGTTTTGTTATCCTTTGAGCGTCGAACGACATCTGTCTGCGTGCAGTATCTTCTCTTTGTCTTTACCGTGTTGAATCTTATAAGCTTTGCAATTGATATAGCAGCTGTTTGCTCTTTGATTGGAACTTTTCCATCGTGGCGTGCTCGGGTTCCGAAGACTTGAAAATGAAGACAACAATGTGTTTGCAGTGTATACTTGACTGTTTAAATTCACAACTATAAAAGGTTTAGATTGCTTTTCGTATTCAATCAAGTTCTGGTTCATATCCATCAACAGGGACATAAATAATGACATAGCACAACAAATACAAACAGTACAAATACGGCAAGATAACACAGTTACAGGGCAGCGAATCAAAGTGGCAAACAACAAATATATGGCCCTAGATCTAATCAGCGCCAACATTATATTATCAATGTTCCAACCATTTAAATCTTGCAGATCAGGCTGTATAGTGAGTGAGAAACAGAGATTTCTTCTTTTGCTTAACTCAAAATAGCATTTTCTTTACTGGTAGCAATTATCTGTTTCCTGATGATAGCAGCAGCTCTTGCTAAACACTTTCCATCATTTTCAATACTGAAAGCACATGCGTCGAAATAGCTTGCTCAGATTCATTTTTTATAGGAAGAAGCACATGTTTCCCTTTCATGCACTCCCAAAGTTCTTATTTATTATCCAAAATACTCTTCCTTACTTTTGTACTGAGAACACTTTCAATCAAGTTATTTGACCCACCATGCACCTTGGGCCTGTTTCGATACAAAGTAACTAGATCTGATTTTACCTTATTCCTCCATGCACGAAGTAGGCCACAGTTTTTCTTCATTTTAAACGATCGTTATCTGTACGTTGGTGCCTCTAGTCCTCAAGTCTGTTGTCACTGTTGATCTCCAAATTTTCTTAGGTCGATCTCTTGCTTTCTCGCCATCTGGTGGTATCCTCATAATGTTTTAGCTGGTCATTCAAATGGCATTTTCACAATGTGACCAATGAATTGAAGTCTCCTTTTTTTGAATGTGTTGCTAATATAACTGGAGCTTTCATCCTTCACCGTTCGTTATTCTACCTTTCCTATTAATTCTCATCATTTTTTTGAAGGCAATTGAGGTAAAATACATCTAACATGTTAGTAACTTTCACTGTTACTTTCCACGTTCCACATTCATAGAGCACAGATGAAAGAACGATTGAGGAATGTAGGCGAGGTTTAATTGCGAGGATATATATTTTGGGAGACCAGATTGCTTGCAGTCTTCTTAAGACACCAGTGGCTTTACCGACTCTAATTTTAATCTCGATCTCAATAGAGCCAACATGTTACCAATATAGGTAAAGTTTTCTACAACATCTAGTGGTTTTTCATCTAGACTCACATTAGCGACAGGCACATGTTCACCGATTAACTGTAACTTGGTTTTCTCGTTGCTAATTCATAGATCATTTTTTGCATCAGATCACAATTTCCAGCGAGTAAAGCCAAATCATCAGCAAATCCTAAATCAGTTGGCCGTGAGTTTTTTCACTACATGCCAAATTTGGGATCATTCATCAACTTTCGAAGTATGTAGTTGATAGTTATAAAGAAGAAGAATTTTGGTGGAATGTTCAAATCCTGTTTCAACCGGGAATAGATTTGTTATGCCGGAGAATGTTTTAACACGACATCTCGATTTCTCATACATTTCAATAAAAAAGTCAATGTGTTTTGTGGAATACCTTAGATTTGTAGAATTGGCCACAAGGTAAGGTAGGACGATAGACACTATCAAATGCTTTCTTAAAGTCAACATAATTAATAACCAGAGGTTTTCGGAATCCAAGTGAATGTTCAATAATGTTACCAAGGGAGATAATCTGTTCATTACAGGATCGACCACTACGAAAACCTGCTCGTTCTTCGGCACGGGTGCACCCACATCCGTTCTTCTCTCAGCTTAAAATCGACAAACTTTTGTATTCTTTTCAACAACACACGAGAAATCAGTTTTCTTGCTATACAAAGCAGAGTAATTCCCCTCCACTTGTTATAGTCACTTAGATTTCCCTTCTTTGGTATAATTCTTTTTTGGATCAATTTCCATTCATCAGGTACCTTGGTGGTGTGCCATATACTGTTTGCATTCTCAGCTAGTTCTGTAATCATTGAATCTCCTCCGTTCTTCATCAGTTTGACTGGGATGTTGTCCGAACCTGTTGCATTGTTGCTTGGTTACTCAAGCAGACTCATCTCTTTCATCTTGAGTGATGTCAACAAGGGAAACATTAAGAGTTTATCTGTAAAGTTGAAAGTTGACGAAGGGATAGTTTAATATAAAAAATCTTAAGGTGGTCCATCCATCTGCCCTATTGATTTTCATCAGATTACAGAACTTTTCGGTTTTTGTCTTTGATTTGTAAGGAAACATTTGTTCAATCGTTTCTTGTCCCTCTTTTTTGAGGCCGTAATACTGCTTGCCTAGTGCTTTCATGTCTGCGGTAGTGGTAGCCTGATCTCTATTGCTTTTCGTTACTTTTCGTCTGTCATTAAGATCCCAACTATCTTTAGAAATCCTTTGTTCTTAGGACTTTCGTCTTCGGAAACCGATAGTTGCCTGTGCTGCTGAGTGTACTGCAGATTTGAAGTTGTCCCATCTTTCTTCAATATCGTTTGTCTTTTCAAGAGCTGAAAATCGATTCTGGACTTCAACAGCACTAGGTGATGGTCACTGCCACAATCTGTGCCTCGATATACTCGAACATCTGAATTGGCGATCGTCTTCTGCTGCTAATCCCAATAACATCAATTTCCATTTTTTTGATGTGATCTGGTGATAGACATGTGACATTGTGAATATGTTTATCTTTGAAAAGGTATTGCCTATACTGATGTTTTTGCAATTGAAAAAAAATGAATCTTTGACCAGTGTCGTTCACTGAATTTGCAATACCATAGGGTCCTTTGGTAGATTCTAGATGCCTTGTAGTCGATATGCGCCTTGATTCACTGCGCTCACTTAAAGGTCTCCTGTCAATCCTTGCTTTTGCAGCAGACTTGCTCATACAAATGCCAACACCATATACAATGTCTTTATATGTCAAGAGTAGATTGAAATACATAATGAGGTCATTGTGCCGCTTCAAGGCCATCTCATTTCACTTAAACCAAGGATGTTGATGTCATAGTTTGACATTTCTCTAAGAACTTGTGGGAACTTCCCATCTTTAGAAAGTGCCTCGGATCCCTTACGTATGGAATTGTCCGCGTTGCTTGGAATCAGAGACTTGAGACTAATGGGGCTCGAGAAGCGACAACGGGTCACTCAGTTTGAAAACACGGACCCCTTCTTCTGTGTTGTCGAATGTACCCGGTAACCTCCGCTAGGACAACACCTGAAATGATTTCGTCTTTATCAGCAATCCCAGGGTCATTTTTTGGGGCATTCCGGACTCGATTGTAAAGATACACCAAACACAATTTATGATACCAAGCCACTATCATTAACGAAAAAAACAGGTAACAACTCTATACAGTCTATACAATCAAATCTTAAATTTCCAAACATTTGCTCTAGCACTTTATAAACTTTAAGAACAATCTTGTTATAGCAATCTCAAATTTTCTGATATTACACTCTGATTTTCTGATTTAACATCTGATCACATTAGTGTGAAACACATGGTTTGAAACAATACAGTGCTATGATTAGAACAGCAGTTGAGACCTATGTTCTAAATCATCGGATGGCTTAGATGAACATGTGGCATAGATAAAACCCACATTTTGAATTTTAGAGTGATAGGTTGTACCCATTTAGAACAGGAGGGGATCTTGTGCTCTGAAACCCAATAACAGATTACACTCGATCAGTTCCGCCTTAGCAATAGCAAATTTCAAACAACAACAAAACAGGATTACGGATTAACAAAACACCTACAACTTCATTGTATGATAAACAACAAGATATTTGTTAACGTGATTAGAATTGCGTTAATCGCATACAAAAGTAGTCACAAGAATAAACAGTGTTGTAAATGCAAAGTTGTTGTAGCTAGGGCCAGTCCCCTTTTGGTGTTAACCAATCAAATGTATTCTTAGTAGCACATGTTAGAAGTAGCACATGTTTTAATTTTGGTAGATTACAAAAATTTAGCTCTCACTGCTTCGAAACTTACTTTACAAAAAAAGTAACTATAAGAAGCCAATACAACAAGCCGTGTGGAAAATGATTATTAAACTAAGCAACAATAATAAAATGCTTCGAGCGGTATGCTAGTCGCGTGTCCTTGCAATGTTCCACTCGTCGCATGTAGGTTTCGCGACATTCACAAAAGAAACAACATGGGCGGAAATTTTCGCCACAAAACCGTGATCGGGTGCCTCGCGCAAGACCACTTTCTGGCAAGCTTTCATGATCTGCAAGTTTCCGTCGTTCCCAGTTCCTTTCGTAACGGCAGCTGTCATATTTGTTTTTACATGTTTTAGGAAACCTTGCGTTATGTTCTATGAACGCTTCTACTCTGACCTGCAGTGATTCGGACAGATCTCCGATTGGAGAAAGGTCTTTTAATTGTTCTGCATTCTTTACATGCCCAGCTTTCTTGTCTATGTGTCTCCTGTTTACAGAACACTCAAGTTTAATGATGGTTTCTTGCTGGCAAGCAAAACAAAGATTCCAGTTCGTTTCTTCTTCTCTGTTGCTCGACTGAATGCGGTTGAATGCTACTTGACGGATCTACCCACACTCTTACTTTTTCTTCGGCATAGCACTACATCGTCCGAACCAGTGATGTATCTACTTTGGCGATGGTTTGAAAGCTCGTCACCTGTTCGATTTTGTCTCTAAGCAACGAAAATCGAGAATGTGGTCATCGAAGTATTCGAAGAAAATGAACGAAATTACTTCCAGACCTCTTTTTCAGCTAGGTTCTCAAATTTCTATTGTCAAAGCCCTCAAAGAAGAAAAGCACTTTGAGACCATTGCAATGACAAGCACTTTGAGACCATTGCAATGACTTCATTACATAGCTGCCAAAGGAGAAAACAATCCCACACAAAACTGTGTAACAACGTAAACGGGAAAAAAAAAGATGGAGCTAGAGCTTTTGGGGCACTGGACCTACATAGCCAAGTCTAAGCAAAGAATTTGCGGACAGAGTTTTGAAGGGGACTCCTCTTCATCCTATTCAACGTATCAAATTACGTACCTGTACCAAATTGCATCGCTGTGTCGCCTCTTTCAATAGAGTTACGATAAATACACCTTAGAGGGACAAGGGTTAAATACCCAAGTCTAAAAATAACATTCGGGGCAGATTTTCGAAGGGGTCTGTTTGTCATCTAATTCACCCTTTTCTAAACTACGTACCTGTACCAAATTTCATGGTTGTATCGTTACTTGCAGTAGAGTTACGATAATTACCCCTTAAAGGAACGGGGGCAGGTACCCCAGTCCAAAAATAGCAAATTGGGGCAGATTTGAGTCTCGTCTGATTCTTATATTACTCAGCGCATCAAATAGGGTACATGTAAGAAATTTCATGCTGGTATCACTATCTGCATGTATAAGCCTGTTTTGTGACTGTAGGGCCTCCACTAGAAATATCTAAGGCACACAACCAAAATCGTTGAATCGGATGTTGTATGCATCGATGTTTGCCCGGCGTTTTAGTTGGGTAAGGTGCAAGATGTCTTACTGTTTCCACATTCCTTGGTGTTGTTGTAGGCGGTATCTTACATCAGAATGCACAGAGTCTTTTGAAAGTCCGTAGCTGTTGAGACGATAGATCTACTGTACTTTTTCGTTTGCCACAGGAATCTACATGAGAAAGAAGGATAGGCAGAGTCTTCAATTTCGAATGCGTTTTAGAGATACCCTCAGGGTTTCCTTTTTTCCAAAGTTAAGTTCTCTGATTGAAATAACTGAGAAATTCATCACTATAACAATTAATAAATTCCAGTATAACAGTCCCTTTTAACAAAAATTGATATCATCTTTCTTTATTTGTAAATTTCTGCTGTTAGTACCATACAGTTAATTCTTCGCTGACCTGAAATTTCCAAAATGTTTCGCAGTGTCCATCGATGGCTGTAGCTAACAAGTTTCATAGCATCTAACAAATTTTTAGTTTCTTTCAATTAGGATAAATTTCAACTATTGGTCTCAAGTAATAGTCCAGATGGATAGAGAGCCAATATTATTGGTTTGATAATACTGCTTAATATTATTCCGCGTAGCTCTATTGCCTGCATCGAAGCATGATCAAACGATGACATTTACACGGTGGGAAAACAGAATCGAAAAAAGTTGAAAACAGAAGCCCCTTGAACGTCGCAAACACAGCATGAGTTGCATTTTTTACTCATCATAATAACGTAAAAAACTGATGGAACCAACAATGAAAGAACTCTCCAAGCAAGTGTTGCCTTGTGCCCTTCCTATATCAGTACTGTTATCGCCCCCTATTTGAGATAACAAGATAAGTAAACACTCCCATTCGCAATCTTGAATTGGGAGGCTCTTGCCACTTTTCTTTTCTAATTAAAACGTTCAAGCAATCACCGTTCTTTTAAATGGGCTTCTGAAGTATATATTGTCTGATGTTAAGAACGACACTTAATTATCGCGACAATTCGATATTGGCGTTCTTTTTGCCTGGTTTCCATTAAATCATAGAGCGATCGTAAAGAGATTGGCGACGGTCCTCCAAGAAACTCCTAAGAAACTAAGAGTACTGAAAATCGGATAATTCTAAACAACTTTAAGTACTGGCACAAATTCTTAGTTTCATATAGAAAAAATACGTGTAAATTTCCTGTTCGGTCTCCAGAAACTCCGAACATCAAATGCCCTTTCAGCAATTTACAGAAGGGCGTTGTGAAAGAAAAAAGGGCGTGGCCCCAAACTCAAATGTAAATATTTGGGATACACCTTGTCCTAGAAATTCCGATGTTTTGCGTCAACTGCGCAGCAATTTGATCATCTGCAGTTTTTGCGTTGAAATTAAGTTCAGGCAACGCGTAAACTTTTGTTAATCTATATAAGTTGTCAAAACCCATACCCCCCTTTTATTATCTATTTAAAAACACTAACGTTTGAAGAATTCTCAACTAGTTTCAAGCTTTCCTGCGAATATTTTTGAATTTTGATATGAAAATTCAGATTCCCTTTTCCAATCTCACTTCTATAAGTTCCAAGCCTCATAGCTTGTCAGTCAACCGCTCAAATCAAACGTCCTCGCACAAAAAAAAACCCGAAATTAATGTTAATGTTGTACCAATACTGGCATACTTTTCTGTGTAATCTCTACCCTCGATTTGCAAACCCATCCCTTATCTAAATTGCGGCTTTGGAGGGAAAGAAAAAGGAAACAATATATTCCCTGCACCTACGCAATGGAGATTAAATTGCGTTTGTGCAGTGAATGTTTGCAATGATTATTGTTAAACGTTGTAGCATTTCGTATCCTTTCGACAACAGGAGCTTGTAGTTACTACACTTCTGTATGGTGTAGGATAAAAAGATTGAGTATAAGAGAATGGCAAGTCGAGAAGTTAACAGATTCCAGGTCTATCCCCTCCCCTCGCACCTCCAAATTGAGTTCTCAATAATAATTCAAGCGATACTTAAACAAAATAGTGAGTTCACATTTAAATCAAATTCTTAAAAAAATTAGTGCCGAAGAAAAATAATTATTTCATCTTAAGATACATTTTTACAAAAGAATTATAAACACACTTTGCATTTTGCTGTCGTAACACACTTTGCTGTCATAACTAAAAATTCTTACAAAAAGGTTTTAAATAATCTCTAAGTTATAAGCTAAGAGTTAAAAGTTTCAGAAATTATATTTCCGGCCTCAGTTTTATATGTCTAAAGACTGCAGGCTTTTGTTTTACCATTAATATCGTATTGTTGTTGGTTTTTTGGCATGCAGTAGAATTTTAATGCTGTATCTTGCATGCAGCAAAATAATCCATTCATATAAAACTATCATCTATTGAATAATGTATTTTAGCATACTGGAATACGTAGTTGAGGTTTGTCCTTTTAATCTAATACATACATTAGCAGCTTCAGCCTTTGAATTAAAAGAAAGGTCACCCTGCCAGAGACCGTCACTGTTAAGAGATAGTGGCAACCACTCACCTTCACCACCACTTACACAAACGACCATTTCCAGGACACCAGGTGCTAGAATACTAAAGTGTGTGTTTTCATTTTTTGGCAAGATACCTTTCTTGGGCTTGTGCAAAACGTAGCCATGGTTCCAAGAGCTGAAAGTCTTCGGGAATACCTGACAATCTTTAGAAACTGAATGACATTGAATCATATAACATGCAACTGAATCGTATGTTTTGACAGAGTTTGTTGTTGATTTTTGACAAAATAATTTCATTTCATATTTTCCCAGTGCAGGCAAACGAGCCTGAAAAATTGCTTTATTATTTTCTTGGTAGTGAAAGCAGTAATCAGACACATCTTTGGTGCTGTTTTCCATTATATGTACAAGCTTGCAATTTACATGGACAGGAACTGCAGTTTCTATAACAATTTCTTCTTCCCCATTGTTACAATCAAGAATACCCTCTTTGTGGGACAATGGCTTCAATTTATTAATAAAGAAATGTTTATAGAACTTGGCCCATTTTTGAAATTGCTCTATTGTGAAGCAGGGAGTCACAAGCTGCCATTCACTTTCAAGGGGAAAATGATCTAAAATAAATTCCTCAGGGTCGGTTAGAAAATAGTGCTCTGTATAGTTCCAGACAAACCGTTTGTCAGTTCCAACATAGCCTGCACCCCAAGTGAAGTCACATAGCCACCACTGGTCCTTGAGATTGACTGCATTCCATGCATGATTTGTTTTTGTTCCTTTTATCTGGTTACCAGGGTGATAGTGGAAGCCCTTGGCATATCCAGTTATTTTTTTTATTTTTATGTTTGCATATCTGTAAAAAATACATAATAATTTCTTCAAATTCCCAAATCAGATATCTAACCTAACATCTACAGTGATGTGCTATAGACTTATATAGTGAAATAATGTGCTTCCAATTCTTATTATCTAACATCCTAACAATTACTATCACAATAATGTTACCTGCAAAGCTCAACGACAACAGAAGAATATCCATCACATACAGCTTTGCCACCTTTCAGAACATTATTTGACTCTGACAAACTTCCTGAATTGTGATTGAAGAATATTTCTGTGTCATATTCAATATTAGAAGTGATCCACCTCCATATTGCTCGAAATTTTAACAAGTCTGAGTCAAAGGGGACTGTCAAGTAATTTGATAAGGACTTAAATGAATCTTTGCATCCTTCTGGTGCCTAAAACAAAAATAAAAAAGTTGTTTTATAACATATTGTAAAATGATACTAAGAGATTGGAAAGCAAAAGAACAAAGCAAACAAAAATTGTGAATTCCAACTGTAAAAAAACACTGTAGCATTTTCAGCTTATGCTCCTATCAGAGTGTGACTAACAAAACAAATGTAGAGGAAGCTGAAATTAACAGAAGTTAAATTATGATTTAGACTGGAGTGAATACAAAACAATGCGACCAGATTTGAATAGCTTTTTCAATGAATTAAAGTCATTTTGAATCTTTTCAGATCATTGGCTTCAACTCTGCATTATTTATTGAAATTTAGGGCTACTTATGATCAAAGTGGAGTGGAGAAAAAGCATCAGGACAAAACTGGGAAAATTATACATAAGCAGCACATATCCACTCAAGTTCAACCCTGGTACACCCTGAGGGGACCCAAACATGAGCAGCTATGTGCATTGTTAAACCAAGACGAACATTAAATATGGCTGTGACCATTAAATGAAAAATTAATTCTAGAATCTCCCATAGTTCCTACAATAAATTAGGATTCATGGAAAATTCAAGATATTTCTACAGTGAAAAAAAAAATGAACATGGATATGTAAATGATTAGTGCAGGGCTCTGGACCTGTTGTGATTCAATTAAAAGTTCATAAATTACGCTGACAACAATTTCAAGAGTGAATTTTCTGTGAGAAAGTATGTGCATACATGAAAGATATATATTGGTTTGTAACAGCCAAACAGGCGAAAAGAGGCAGAATTAAGCTGATGTGGACCAGTTGCAAAGTTGCAAGGTAAAGTTCAAAGTTGCATATGTAAAACAACCTAAAGTTTCTATTTACAAGTAAATTGTTTAAAAATAATATTGAAATTGTTAAAAATTTATATAGACATTTTTTAGAATTTGTTTAGAATTTGTTTGAATAAGAATTTCTCTTTTGGGAAATCAGATAGGGCTCGCGATTGTCAGTTGTATATTCGTTGAACATTCGTCGAATGTCCTCAGGATATTCGGCTCGCGATTGTCAGTTGTATATTCGTTGAACATTCGTCGAATGTCCTCAGGATATTCGCGAATGTTTTCAAACAT
>WUAR02555527.1:0-27957 GCA_015164055.2 Chrysaora achlyos | reverse complement strand
GAAGATTTCATCTCCTGCAATGTGCTTGGTGAGGTGCGCCTGTATGGTGTATTGCCGTTTGAATTCCCATGCGGACGTAGACTGTAGACAGGGTGCTCATCATCTGTAAATTGGTAATGGACCAAGACATTGTTCCGTCTCACTCCATGGACGTCTGAGAAAAAAATGTAACTATAAAAGGAACTAACATCGTAGCTATGGTCTATAAACAACATATTCTTTCAGAATTAAGCCAAACACATGGGTTGTAGGATACATTTTGGGTAGGATAGTATCTTGGGCATGCTCAAAATGATAATTTTGCGTAGAATAAATGCGAAAGGGGATCGTTGAATGCAAAATATTGAAATAGCTCACCTTCTACGATCGCGATAGTTTTCCGAAAGTCTTCATTTGACTTGTTAACATAATATACTCGTTTTAATGAGACTACCTCAACCTCATTCCTTGCATTTATGCTTTCATCTGTACACAAAGATATCAGGTTTGTTCCATCCACTCCTCTTGTGACAGAGTACAGCCGCGAAGGTTCGCCTGTATGCTTCCATGATCCCATTGAATTACACTTGATGTCGTCGAATTCCAGGATGTGTCAATTACAAAGGAGACTTTGTGAGCAACATTTGAAGGAACCCTTGTGCATAAATTCTGAGGCTCTAAATCCAGCAGCAAAATGGAAATCATATCTGTAACACGATAGGGTAACTTTTGTCTGTGAAATATTGGAGTTGCAGTATTTCCATTGTATGGTTCGCCGCTTATGTTTAACTGGATGTTATCAATAGTAGTGGTAGAAATTTTTTTCCTGCAAGAAAAAGGTGTTGCAAAATTAACAGAAGAAGCAAAAAAAAATTGGTGAGAATTTGAATTCAAGAGAGTTTGAAATAAGGAGCGTGAAGAAGACATTCCAGCTTTTCCCGAAATAAATTGAGATTTATAAAAAGTACTTTGTATTCCAAGTGTTATACATACTGTGCTGCTTTTGTGTAGGTAATTTCCAGCTCGTCACTCGAGCCTATTCCGCTTGAATTAATGGATTGCTCTCGCTCGATTTGGTAACTGTAGACCTGGCATAGACACAAGTGAAAGGGTCTCATTACGTAAACAATAAATTAGCTGCATACAATGTCAGAGTTGGAGGACAGGTATTATCTTGGTTAAATCAAAAACATCCTAAAATGGTTCTCAAAGAATTCTCCGAATGAAGACAAAAATTCTTTGGAGATTTGAAAGAGTAATGTAAGAATTGATAAAACTTACTGCTTTGTATGGGCATAAATGAGTTTTGGCGTTGGACTTGAGTCACTGTTGCTGGAATTAAGTGAATCAATATTTGCTACCTCTGGGTCAATTGTAGATGGGCTACAATGGAAAGTTTATTCAACAATAACCTTTGAAGATAGGGAATCAGTAAACACGTTACGCGTGCGAAATCTGATACATAAATTTTTATGCCTATTTTGACTGTTAAAGTACAAGAATTTTGCAAATTTTGTTTTAAGAAGGTTCACAATACCCTTAATTGATCGTATATTTCGTGTTGTTCCAGTATCTGATGTATCGATTTGAGATCAGCGAGAGAACAAGTGCAACGTTCTTGTAACCATGGGTCATTGGCGATCAACTAGGCTATTGCAACTAGGAGTATGAAAGTTTCACTTACTTATCTTCCATGAATTTCAAAACTGTATTTTCCAGTTGCTGCATATTGAATAATTTTTTAAAGACAATTTAGTATATACTAAATTAATCCCGTTATCAGATAAGAAAAATGTCTTGTAAGAATAGGAGATTTCAAGCGTTCTCCTGGAGGAAAACGCTGATTTCAAACTTACTTTTTATGAATTGATATATAATACTTACCAGGCCTCTTCAATGAAAACTTCAATCAACGATGGCGTACATTACAGAGGAACAGTGGAGCTGCCTGGAAAATTGCACACTTTGTGGCTCCAGAATTATTGGTAGCAGTTTTCATTAATTCAAGTTCCTTTGTAGCTGCATCTTGAAATTCGAATTGATAAAGTTTCTGATTATTCACAATTTTTTCAACATAACGCAGTTTGTTTTCGAGTAGACTGTTTTCTTCTAGGATCTTGGCTGCTTCGCATATATCATACATTATTTGAGAATTGATAAACATATTCAATCTGTATGGGAAGTTGGTAATGACTGCAGATGCCAAAGCAACAAGACAATTTTCCCATCCTACATTCTGCATGTTTTCCGATAATAATTTGTTAATGATGCCAATGGATAGGAAGGCACATGCATTTGTGCCATCATTCATTGGAACAATCGTCGCTGCTAAGAAATCGGTTTTCCCAATTGCTTTTGCAACTCTAGCATCACTGCTTTCTAATGCTGAAGCTTGCGAGACACTTAAACTGATAAAAGCAACATTCACATCTGCTAGCGCCGGTAGCATTTTTTCCAATGATGTAATCGTGCCGCGTGATTCTGGATGGAATCTCAAATTATGGTTTATGGACTCCCTTAGATGTTGGTAGCAGCTTGACTGCGTTTGAAAATATTTTTCTGAAGCAGATGGAAGTTTTTTTGAGATTAGGATCCCTTTAAGAATGTCTTCGATATCTACTGGCTGGCTACTCAAATTGGTCTTGACGTTGCCTTCGATGTCTTGCTGATACGGATATCGCTGATCGGGGTTAAATGTAATAAAAGTTATCATTAGCAATGACAATATATCAACCGCTTTTAGTTGATTCATACCGGCTAGCTGTAGCATGACGTTTTTTACATATACCTCGGGGGCCATGTAGGCTGGACTTCCTCGAATGAGACGCTTTGTATTGGTGTTGGCAATTACTGTTTGTGTTCTACACATTTCGGATCTGCCTTCTCCAAAATCGGCCAATTTGCAAACTATTGAATTTTTCGAGAACGCCTCTTTACGCTCATCCTTCATCAGTGCATAATGTAGATTTGATACAAGCACATTTGCGGGCTTGATGTCTCTGTGGACAATGTTCAGATTGTGCAGGTGACTGACAGCTTTGATTAGATCATTTGTAATAACATTGCTTACACCTGGGAAAAAAATTATCAGCGCTTCCTCATCCAGGTAGGTTAAGAATTGCTGCAAAGTGTGGACGCTTTTGGCTCAGCCGAAGGGGGAAAATGAAACCTCGCAGTATTCCATAATGATAGAAATTTGCTGATCACACACTCCCAGAAATTCGACAATTTTTTCAAAATTTAATTTGTGAAGAATATCAGCCTCCTTCGAAAAGGTTGTGGCATTGAATGATTGATCATGTAGCTTCTTTATAACCACTGCTGATCCCTTGTATAGAGCTTTCTCTACTGTAGCAAAAGAGCCATAACCTGAAAAAAGGGGGAAAGTGACGGCGGGATCTTGAGGTCGGACGATAAATATGTTAATTTAATTTTATGAAATCGGAACATAGGATTTCAAAAAGATAAAAAAGTTAGCTTAAGTGGGAAACGCAAATTTCTTTAGTGAGATAGTGATGAAATAACGGAAAACGAAATGTAAATTCTTTTCGCTGCATGTTTTGTAAGTGAAGATACTTGCCCCAGAAGATATTGCTGATAATTATCATTGCAAAGCATGCACAGATTTTATATTCTCGTTTTAGATAAATCTCGTTTTAGATCTGGATTTCAAAGGGTTTCTAAGTGTGCCTTTTGCAATCATTGCAATAATGCAATATAAATGCAATCTCGTTGGCATTCCATTTGGCAGTCGAGGGGTTTTTGTATGAACATTGGCATTCTATTTCATTTCTTTCATAGTTGTCTATTTACACAAATCTTAACCCTAACCACCTACATACACACAAGCGCACTTGACCTACAGACATATTGTGTAGATAATGTAAATATAAATCGATGTGATTAGTCGATGTTTCCAATAGGACTTATGACGTTTATAATCTGACGTTTCCAATGTGGTCTTTAGGAACTTGACGTGGCTTGTACAGGGGGGTATAGAATATTTCATATTTCAAAAGTAAACGACTAGTTATCCCTATTTTCAATGAAATAAAACGACAAATGTCTTTATTTCTGAAAATAATATACCAAATATCTCTATCTTTAAAAATAAAATGACAAATATTCCATATTTCTATAATAAGCCCTGCCAGGCCTCCTTGATCGGAAAACTGACATGTTGAGATTGATGCATGGACTAGTTACTAAGAATCCATGGGTTTAAAACATTTTTGGCCGCTATCTAACTCAATAACAGAGATTCTGTGATAGCTAAACCATTGCACACCCATTCCATCAAAATATCCCTAAGACAGATAAGATAACAAGAATCTAACAAACTTACCGATCGGAATGACTTCCTTCATCTCGGTCATGTTTAACCTTGGCAGTTCCGTAGCGAAATTTTTTTGTGGAACATTTCTAACGCTTGTCGGGATGCTTGGCAAACGAAACATCCCTATCGAACGAAACTAAGCTTAGAAAGCTTAGAAATAGTTTTATACCAACAACTGTGTTTGCACGTAGCCATGTGCAGCGAATATTCTCAAGCCAAATAGCACTGAGGCCAAACCACTGCTCAAACATGTTCCCACATGCCCCCTTCATCCCCACATGTTCCCACTCAAACAGTCTCACTTTGAGTTTACAACAGCCTCGTGGTGCTCGGGAAACATGGAAAAGAGGATAACAGGACCTAACCGGGTTTTGCCCCTCTTGCCTCTACAATAAGAGATATCGTGTAGAGACATGGATTAACATGAGGATATGGGTCGAAATTAGGGGGGGGCTCACAATTCAAGTTATTGGCATGTTTCTGAATCCTGAACCTAGTTTTCATTGATTTCGCTCCATTCCCACTCATTCCCATTTATTCCCACTCGTTCCCACCTCATTCCCAATCATTCCCACTCGTTCCCACTTCATTCCCATTCATTCCCACTCATTCCCACTCATTCCTACTCATTCCCACTCGTTCCCACTTCATTCCCACTCATTCCCATGCATTCCCACTCGTTCACACTTCATTCCCACTCGTTCCCACTTCATTCATTCATCAACTTTATTTACGTGTCAAATAAATTTAGCATAATTGCTAATTGAGGACACTTACATACAAAAATAATTATTTAAGTTCAAAAGTTCCAAATTTATTGTCCACAGAGATTGCAACTGCAAATTTCAGTGCTTGTCATTACTGACAAGTCTGGAATCTTTCTCAGTTTATTTCTAAATATCTCGAGACTTTCCCATTCATTCCCACTCGTTCCCACTTCATTCCCACTCATTCCAACTCGTTCCCGCATGTTCCCACTCATTCCCACTTGTTCCCGCGTGTTCCCATGTTTATTCCCCGTTCCCGCTTTTCGAGATAGCCGGTTCACCTCATGTAAACAGGCCCTAAAAGAACTACAACTGGAGGTCCTTGCAGTTTTACACATTTTTTAAAAATGGACAACAAAAGTTTTCGAGATCTCGCAGGTCATGATTTTATGAGTAATAAGGAACGGGTTTATTAAATAGATTTGCTTTTTCATCACTTGTACCCCAAAACTACGCCCCTCTTCTCCTGTTTTTCAAAATTGTTGTTCCGAAAAGAAATTGTTTTCTTAAAATCTACTTAATTTTAATCAAATCGTGCAGGGAATGGCATTGCTGCACTTTGTGGGACAAACACGGATTCAAAAACATTTAGTAAACAAATCTAAAAAGAAACTCTCCTCATTCTCTCGAATAATTTAGACATCATCGTATCATTGAGCATGGATACAATATCAGAAATTCACAGGAAATGGTGCAATTAATCCTTTTATAGTGTTTGTCTTACTTTTATTAGCGTCATTTGAAATCATCGTGGCCATCGTGGTTGGTAGTGAGGAAACCCGCCTATGCCCAAGTAAGGACCAAGTGCGACTTATCCTGCCGAACCCCCCAAAGATAAAAATTTGCAAAAATCATTAAGCTATACTTTATATCTATATCTATGGGCAAACTGATTTTCTACTTTGATATCTGTATGAGATATGATGTTATTTAGCATTACGTTCGAAATTTGCAGACTTGGTACGAATGTGAATGTGAATGTGAATGTTGCTCCAGGGACAAGTCGCATGTCCAATGAAAGGCTTGACGACCTTTTGTTTTAGGGAAAATGGACGCTGCTGTTAATTGTTTATCTTTTGTTCTCTATTGATATTTCCAACGAATACGAATCTAGGTCTAGAATTTGAATCTTGGTCCCGAAAGCGAATTTGAAAACTTGCACTCGACTATGAGGGTGAGACTGTTAACTTTCACTCTTCAGAAGTGAGAGCCTGATGATAAAAACAAATAAATTGAACAGTGTTCCAGTTTTTCGGTAAGTTTCCCGTAATTTTTGTAGCTAAGAAAACATTTTTATAAAAATGTAGCTTTATTATAATTATCCTCGCAGCCCGCACAGTGGCAAGCGCAAGCGGAGCAAATAAATAAATGAGAGCAATGACAAGTGACTATTACATTACAAATTAGGCGCAATCCCTTACATAAGTATTGCACCACCTTATTCAAAATGGCTATACAACCTAGGCCAACATCCAAATCGCCACAGCTAGGGTTATACCGATTGTAAAGTGATAATTTTAGCGGGAAAATGTGAAGAAATTAGCTGACGCCATTTTTGTCAATAGGAAACAAGAATTAATTGCATAGGGTCATCTCGGCCTACATACCTGATTACCAAAAAAAAACAATAATAGTAATAAATCTTGATAACTATAGGGGTGTTACATTGCTGAGTATTTTTGGTAAACGTTTTATCGGTATTTTATTACAAAGATCCAGTCTGGAAATTTGGGCAAGTGTACACCCGAGATATTTTTCTTATATCAACATTGCACACATTCAATAAGGGCATGGCCCATACTGGTGCTATTAAAAGAGCGTGGTCGGGAAACAGGTGACCTAAAAAATCGGGTGCGTTAATTTTTTCAGCAAATTTTGATAACTGTAAGATAAAACCATAGACAGACCATAAACATAAAACCATAAAGTATAGAATGCAATAGCAAGACTAATAACTGAAAAAAACAATATTTAACAACATTTTAAAACAAAAGAAGATAAAATTAATGTTAATGTTAGTTTGCATACGCTAATGTTAATTTGTAAAATCCATTAAAATGTGGGGGCATCTGGGTTCAACGGCTTGCAGTCTGTCGACAACTTTAATGACTTTAAATCTTGAGAATGACCTCTCTGCCGTGGCCCTCTGATCAAACAGGGAGTCTGTGCCTTGAAAGGCCAAACTCTTCATCACCAGCTGTATACAATTTGGCAATGGCTCTCATGGTGTCAGGGGAGCGTATTGGGTGTTGTATGCACCAATCAACAACTGCCCTTTGCATAAGAATATTGGGTCACACGCGGCATCACATTGCGTTAGTTAGGTTAGTCATCCCTTTCCCAGCCTAGCCTTTTCCTTTATCAATTAAAATCAATTTACATTTACGTTGTTTATCTTCTATTTAGTATTTTTACATTGTATATAAAAACTTTCAGGTAAGCCTTTTAGTTAGTTAGTGTGACGAAGCACAACCAACGATCAGAGTAGATAACTCGATAGAAGGACACAATTCTCTCGGCTTGAAACTCTTCTTCAACAAATCTTACTTTCTACTTATAAACCAACCCTTCCTCAAAACCTCAACCATGCTTCTCCATCTCACACAAAACGCTCCTCCCCAGACTACGCTCCTCCGCACTCATAACAAGTTCTCACTTCTCTCACACTCCCCTCTCCATAAAAACAGTAAATTAAAAAACTAACACAACAACCAATACGAAAGCCTTTTTTATACTTTTTTTTGTTTATAGTGTTTTTATAAAGAATAAAGGTCCATGAATCTAAACTACAAGATATTAAGAAAAGAGTTCCTCAGTTATTCTACTGCAGGACTTTCAGTGGGGGCGCGATAGCGCGTGAGTGCGCAGGCACACACCCGTGGTTTCATTTGTGAGCGATTCATTGCGCGTCCCGTCAGAACAAAGACAGACAGTGATATTGGCGAAATCAAGGAATTGGCCTTTTTTAAAGCGGAAGTTGAACTTGAGTACACAACGTGGAATATTGACAAGGTACAAGTCGATTGTTTTATAAGTCCTTAATCTCGTTATCATCCCAAATTAATTGCTTACAGGAAATAAAGTGAGAACAATTTATAGTCCTTTAAAACCACGTAATATTCAGCAGATTGGCTTCATTCCGCATTTGACATTTCAAAAAAATTATTTTTATTCGCGTGCCCCACCCTGATCACGTGAGTTATTTGCTGCGCGCCTTAATTTCTGAAGGTGAAAGCCCTATACTGTACAACCGATCATGCTAGAAGTGAGATACCAGCATTCCAAATTGTTTGGGAGGGCGTCTATTCCTTTCTGGATTTCTTTTTACTGGACCTTTCGGTTCCCTTTCTCCATCAGTTATAACTTCTTCCTGCACATCGGGCACAAATCTGATTCCTGGTCCAGCAGTCTCCTTTCTTTGTGGCATATGCACCTCAGCATAAAATTCTTCTTCATGAGAAGAAAAATCAGACAAACCAGCATTATCCACATCTCTCTTAACTGCTTCATTTGTCAGATCAATGCTGTATGGTTTCAAGCAATTATAAGGAACAGTATTGTTGATAGAATCACGATTCTAATAGCACGGCTCTGGAACGGAAGGCTGAAAACCGCAGATTGTCAACTCGATTTATCTATTATCATTTATTCGTAGATTCTTGCTCGCACCCGTTCGGCATATTGCCCCTTAACCGTAGTTATTCATACTTTTGTTTCTATGGTTTGAACATTCAAATAGATAGCTAAAACGATAAATTTCAAACAAGAGGACTTAGAAAGAAAAGACTAGCTTACAAATCATTCGTCAATCGAAAACTTTCCCTTTTCAAGTTTCACTTAACTGGTATTTATTTTCTTATTTCCTCTGCTTACTACACCCATTGTGTAGCACATAGAATGGCCCTCTGTGCTAAAACATCTGCAAACAAGATTGCAAGAGTGAGTGAGTTCTTTAAGAACACAGACAAGCTAATTACCTTTTTTAGGAGCAGTCCAAAGCGTACTAGAAAGCTTGGGCAGAATCTACCAAGACCAGGGGACACACGATGGCTTTCACGTGACTCAGCAATATCTGTCATTGTTGCGTCATATGAATCAATTGGAAATGCTCTTTTTGTTGTCGCTTCAAATAAAGAAAAAAATGCAAAAATTTGCGAGAAGGTGCGAAAACTGGTTTCGAAAATTCAAGTGGTCGACTTCATCTTCCTGCTGAAATTGTATAGGAGGATATTCGAACACTGCAGCTCGATAATGACAGTAATGCAACGACCAACGTTGGATGTTGTGCAGTTGAAGTCAATGCTGAATGATTTCCTTCGCATGTTGGAAGGATTTGATTTGAATCAGATTTGGAGTGAATCTATTGATATGGATCCTGTGTCTCGCGTTATTGTTGCAAGAGAAGGTTGGAGAGGAGGGATGGAGGAGGGAAACGATGGATCCAAGGAATCATGGCAGGCATCTCTGTTTCAAACAGGTGCACAAGTAATGGAGGAATTCTTCTATCAGGTGTCTTGGAGATTCCAAAATCTAGAAAAATTCAAATGGATGGAATCGATTCATCCTGCAAAGTTTGAAGACAGACGAAAAGCGTCATCTCTAGATCAAAAGGCCCTGATACGGAGTGTCAAGGAGTTTTATCCATCTGCAGTTGCTGACATAGGAGCTGTGGAGTTTAACCTAAACGTCCTATACAACTGCACAGAAATATCACTCCTCTTGGAAAGATTTGTTTGCGAATGAGACGCTCTTGCAAAGAAGCGGAACAGAAAACGAAATCGTCCGGAAGGAGAATCTGCTTCACAAATCGACAGCACAGATGAAGCTAAACAAGAACCAAGCGTGGAAGACAGAGATGAGTTCGAGACAGCAAGAAGAACTGAAATCCATCTAGACACTCTCAAGGTTGGGTCAGCGGGCATTCAGGACCTACTGATGGTCATACAGAAAGCAGATCTGCAAAATGCACTGCCACATGTTGTCCTTTTGCTGGAGCTTGCAGTAGTGATACCTCTTACAAGTGTGCACTGTGAGCGGGTATTCAGCCGAATGAAGAGAGTTGTTGCTCCCGAGAGGTCTCGCATGCTTCAGAGCAGGAAGAACCATTTGCTCCTGCTACAGGTGGAGCATAAACTTTTACGATGGCTCGCTGATAAGCCTGACTTTCATGAAAACATTGTTATGAGAATTAAGGTAAAAAATAGGCGTCGTTTGGAACGGTTTTCAAAGAAATAAATCAGTAATTTTAAGACTTTATTTGAGTTGAAGATGCACTATCTTATAGAAAATCGTCCAAGCCAAAAAAGACATATGTTTGAAAATTTGGAAAATCAAGATAAGTTTTTATTTTTAAGGGAGGAAAAAATTTGCAAGGTTAAATAAACTCCTTCCAATAGGCTTCAAGAAGCTTTGACAGACTGGTTGCACCAGAGATTGATGCTAGAAAGCATGAGCTTCATGATTTTCAGACAAACTATCTTCCCATAAAAAAATCTGGATTTAGTGAAAGAAAAATAGAAGATTTAAAGCTCAAATCTGCAGAATTCATCACAAAAAAATTTGGAATCATAATGTCAAATCCAGGGCAAGCAAAAATGATAACAAAAAAGACAAAAAAAGAAAAAAAATCAAGTCACATAGGAAGATGGAGATTACAAAATTTCTTTGGGACTAATGACACTGTCAAGAACGAAGTTTTACCTGTTGGATATCTTTGCCCTGGTTTCTCTCCTGATCCACTTAGGTGAGCATTACTTGAATGGTTTACTTATCTCTTCTCTCTTTTGTGCTCGAGACATTTTCAACTAGAAAGATCGAAAGATCAAAATTGAAGCCTTATGATTTTATAGTTGCTTTGATTTTTTATAATTTATCACAATAAATGATATAAATTTAAAAATCATATATGCAGAAAATGCGACATACCTGGTTGTACAAATTATAATCCTGTATGGCGTGTATTTCACGGATGTGGACATTCATGTCATGTTGAGTGTATCCTGCCAGACATAAGTACGTGCACGATATGCGAGAAGGTTCTGGGCGAACGGCTTGAAGATCTGACAGAAAAGGAAAGACAAGCAGTGTATGCAATTGACGACGACAGCGAGGGGGAAACGACAGTGAAGGTGGCAGAGAAGAAACCGAGATTGATGAACCCAGTCATTTAGACTTGGCATCCGAAATTGATTCCTTTGAACTTTAAAGACCACAGATGTCCAAGGGTTGATGAGCTTCTAGCACAGATCAGATCTGGAGTTGGCAAAGGTAGAAATGTGGTAGAAATGCACTGAATCAAGCAGTCCGGGTCGAATAAAGTCACCACGAACAATGAAAACATGACAGTAGTGTTACTCTTAGTGAAATAACCATTTTTTCTTTTCTTCAATTGCATCCATGTTTCGCAAAATTCAGTGCACTGCTGCCATCTTCAAATAACTTCGTGGTCTGTGCATGATTGTGAGTTTGCTTCCCTTTTTTTCATAAATTGTCACGCCTCGTCGATTTCTGCGGGGCAAGTTGTCTGAAGGAGGAGGTGCTCATATTGCTCTGTATTGAGTTTATTCCATGTGTCCATCAGCTGATTAATGTCTATGTTGTTGTTTCTTTTTTGTGCATCTTTTTCTTACATCTTATGATTAAGGATTGTATTATAAACAACTAGTATAATGTAACCTGTAATTTATTTTATGCTCAAAATAAATTTTTGAGTTTGAGTCACCCTGATAGGCCTGATTTGTTGATTCGGGCACTCAAAACGTGGTACTCAAAGTACAGTTGGCTGACATTTTGAAAGTGAGATTGATGAGAAATTGAGTCCATACACAAGCAGCCCAAAGTGATCCTAAATGATGACCATACACCCTTATGTTCCAGCAAAAACAGCTCAAATCTTCAAAAACGCGAATGGATTATACTGATCATATAACAATAGCTCATTACCACAGCGAGCAAACTGGACATGGACTAATGCCTGTAATACATAATTTTTTGAAGAAACGTGTTTTTATTCTATTTCCATCTGTTTCAGCAATGACAACGTCAATGAATGAAGATGAAAAAGAGCAAGGAAGTAATCTATCATGTGATAACCTTAGACGGGAATTCATAGATTGCATTACAAGGAGTGACTGCTTTCTTAGGGTGAGCTTTAGTCTTCTGATTTACAATGGGCATATATGCAATGGCAAGTTGATTTTTTTTTTATTCGGTATGTAGGCCGAGATGGCCCTTAACCTAATTAACAACATACTTAATTAACAATATAATTAACACGTAACCTGATAAAAATATATTTAACAATGTTGAAACTTTTAACAATTAGCTAATTATTTTTACGAGCTACAGGGTACAGTTACAAGGATTAACACAAGTCCAAATTTTTAAAGAATTTAGAAAATTGCTAAAAATTTTAAATTACTAATATAAAACTATTGTTGAAATAGACAATATAATTTTTAACAATAGATAACAGCAACATAACAGTGCTAAAAATAAATTATAAAGCTAACTGATATAGGTACACAAATATAATAACAATTTTTCTTGATGATTATCCCAATTTGTTAACATTTTAGTTGCATTTTTTCTTAAGGTTGAAAGGCGTGCTTGCAAAATTTTCTTACCCATTTGATAGAATCAATATCCTCCTGGCTCATTAACCAGAGGAACATATTATTTTTATCAAGTAGCGCAGTGGAAGGAAACCTTAAAAATATTTTGTCTAGCAGAATTTTTCTTTCCTCAGTAAAAAGAGAGCATATTGTGATAAAGTGTATTTCATCCTCCACAGCATGTACAGTATGTTTCGAATGTTTTACAAAATAGACAATATCGCTCTTGTCTAGGGGATTTATTTTTCCCAAATCTGCCTATCTCGATTTGCAGAGTGTGAGCGCTTAAACGCATTTTGGCGAAATAGCTTCTGACAGTATAATCCGATAAAACATCTAGATATGTTTCGAACTCATATGCTGTTTTGAATAATGCATAACATTTTAGTTTTTTATCTTTAATAATCTGCATTTGGAGTTTCCCCATTATTGAAGTTTTAAAATGCTCTTGCACCTTCAATTTTATATTTTTATCGTTGTCTGAAAGCTCAATATTATAAAGTTGCTGTAAGGTGCGTGCACTCGACACCCAGTTCAAAGATCCTGACTCGGCGTCAGTAGTTAACAAAAGCCATAGAGGCATAACGTTTATCATCTAAATTACAAAGAAGTGAATTGAATTTTAAAATGTTAACATGGTGATGCGACTGTACAGATATCCTGTCTAATTCTGAATAAACAGCATCAGTGTTTGTGGAAGACTTAACCCCTAGGGCATATTTGCAGGCAGAAAGGTGTAACCTCTCAAGCTTTGGCCATTCCGTTGCACCCATGACTTCTGATGCATAATTTGAAACTGGCATTATCGTATGGTCAAATAAATAAAGATATAGCCTTGGTTGCAAGCCACCCCAATCTCTGCTTTATTAATAAGGTTAATTTTCTTATCTAGACTGTCAGTGATCTAAGTAGGATAAGTTGTCAAAAATATATTACAACACCATTTAAATGAATCTGGGAAAAAATGAAATAGGTATTTTGGCTTCTAGGTGCTCGACAGAAAACTCGCACAAACATTTCGACTAGAGAGGTAGCGATAATGCGAGCATACATCGGGCCAAGCAAAATGCCCGTTATTGAATATATTCGTCCATAATATGGTGAAAAATATTAGATTTATACTTACAGTTTCATACACCCTTTGGAAATCAACACACCCGTGCAGGCCCGCTTGTGCGCGATTGCATGCCCCAGCAAAACTGAAAGACGAACATGAAAAAAATACACCACTTCTGAATGTGCATGCTATGTAGTTGCACAGTCGCCAGATATGATAATTCATGATCGAAACTAGCAACGACGCAATTAAGCATTAAATATTCATTATTCGTTTGCTTTTTAAATTTCGCTAACATTTTAAATTTATAGTTGTAGTAGCCATATTCTTCACGTGATTATATTTCTTTCTCAACTCCCTACAAAGAGTACAGTGACCCCTGTACGACCATCTTTATGTTTTTGTTTTGCCTGCTGAACAAGTTTTGCCAATTTTTTTTAAGGCTTACCTGCGATGAAAATATTTGGTATCACTGGAATTTGCGAAACTCGCCCTTGTAGTCGGGTCACCTATGTAATTTCGATTTGATTGCCAAAATTGATTATTCATCACAAATCATTGCATCTATATGAATAGAAACGAATTTTTATAGGGTGCCATTTTTTTTCTGCGATTTCGAAGGTGCCTGTTATGCGAAATTAGAGTTAGATACATTTACATTCTATCTGGATATGCCGCTGTGCAGAATAAACCAGAAGTATTGGTTTCAAAACGAGTTAGTCTGAAAAGGATCCATACCAGCACAAGTTCATTTCCTGCAACTCCTAGCATTAAAGAAGGACCTATGAAAGTCAAAAATGACCGTCATTGGGCGTGGCATGGGCGCTGGCTGAATATCTTACTTGCAATTGTTGATCTGGAATTTTGTTTATAAACGAAGAAAACTGTTGGCTATTCAAATCTAAGCAATAATATGAAAATAACTCCCGTTAGAAGACCTATGCAATGAAATGAAACTTTGCTTAACACTTATAGAATAACTTTTTATATCTTCGCAATTAGTCAATTTCTTCATCTTCCTCTGATTCATCTTCCCTCTCTGCTTCTGCAGTGTAATCCCTTGTCTTTTCTCAGTCTTCACATATGCATAAGTCAGTACACGACAGACAATTCAAGCATGAACAGTTACTTCGTCCTTTGCACCAACCCTTGCATCCACATTTTACGGTAGGTAGTTCATGGCATTTTGTCGGTACTGTGATGCCATCAGCCATTTCCCAGCCATTTTCCGTATCAGAGGGTATAACATTCATCGCATTTTGTACCCTTTCCAAGTGCGAGTTAGATTTGCTCTCTGTATTGCAGAATTAATGCTCCAAGAGCTGGAGGTAACTTTTCTGCTTCCATATTCTTTCTGCTAAACGGCTCCCATCTTAATTCATTTACTGTAGACTTTTCGTCGCAGGTAAGTAAATGTGACAAAGGGATTTTCTACTGCAGTCCAGGCTTCCTTCTAAATCAAAATTGTCCTCGCTCTGTGACTGTAGAGCATGGATTGTGGCATCATCATCAGAGAGCTTCAGGATCGAAGCTATCCACTTAAGCTTCGAGATTCCAAATAACTGTCCAACCCAATCTTCTCCCGAAATTTCATGTAGGCCTATCAAAGCCTTTGATTTTTCTTTGCCAACTACTGTGGATCTGCTCTTCACAAAAATGCATCTGTTAAACTTTCCTTGTCCTGTTATGAAGTTGACATTTCCTGCATATTGATTGCTTGCGCAAAGGTCCATCAACAATATTAACACGTCTGTGTTTTGGGATCGTACATCAATTTTGCAACAAGGGTAAATGCTTCTGGCATCGAGTACATGAAGTGGGATGATGTTGTCTGCTTCCTCGTGATTATGCTAAAAGAGATGATATCTTTGCTGTAAGATGATGATGGTTTGAATACGTGCTTGTACCATACAATACGATTAACGAGAACGAACTATCCTGGTATGCCTGTAGCAATGCTTTACCTAGGTACTCTGTCGATTGGCTTTTTATCTCAGTATGGGCACATGTTGGTTGTATCGCAGACTTGGAATTTCACAGGATCTGTGCCAGAATAACGCTTCACTCTTGTCTGTGATTTCAGAGAATGTTCAATGTATCGATCTAAAATCACTCTTCCTTCGTCATATTGATGGAGAGTCTTCTTGATAATGCTGACGAATGCCTTAGCAAAGTCGGCACAAGTATACACTTTGGGGCCTTTTTTGATGGCTTGAACAATCTTTGTCATGCATCCATTTTGAACATCTGAATGATTCTCAAAATCAACATGTGACTCTAATGCTTTACCAAATGCACTTTTATCTGCTGGAATTAAAAGTTGGCCATCTGCTGAAAACAACGAACTTGGGATTGTAGGAAACTCGTATGTGCCTATTACTTGAAATATTTCAATTCTCTTTCGACGATATCTCTCTCTGCAATTGGTGACACTGTCATATTCGAAGCTATGTTCATTAGTTCCATATCTGCAACAAACGGATTTCTCTCGCAATATTCAAGAATGCTGTTCGTTATCTTTGCGGCATTCCGCTGCACTCTTGATACCATCGAACCTGTTAGCTGATGGTGCTTCTTCTTCTCCTTTGTGTAACTTACATCATGGTCTGCTCGAAACTCGTCCACCAAACGCTTTACCTCAGGGGCATTTAATAGATACCTGTCCAGTGCTGATTCATTTTGAGTGACATAGGAACATCACACGCCACCTTGGTCATTATGATGGAGTAGGACATAGTAGGAGAACAAAATCCAAGGAAGTCAAATACTGACTGTTTGATTGTTGTGATTATTACTCTGATTTCACTATATTATTTCGCATGAAGAGAAGGCGAAAAAGTAAATGTCATCCTCATCTTGCTATTTGAGTTACTAACACGGATAGGAACGGAAGTAATACGAAAACGAGCTATAAGAAAAGAGTATCTAATTTCAATCGATTAGATTAGTTCTGTGGTCCGTAAAATAATGTCTCGAGATAATATGCCATTTTACAGGGCTAAATGATTGCCGATAGCTTAAAACAACAAATTACTGTTATTTCTGCAATATAAAGAATTCAAAATTCTTCATAACTACTAAATATCAAACTTTTTTGTGTCGATTCTGATCTGGTCCAGAAATTACACCATGTCAATCTTTGGGGCGCAGTTAAATCCACTTCTGCTTACATAAAAAAATGGCACCTATGTTTTTCAAATCCTTGATAGACATAAAAACATAACCATGCAATTTATTTTGGCATGCAAATCGAGCGAAACTCATTAATTTGACATAATGCACCCGACTATTGCCCTTATGAGTTCAATTTTTTTGATGGATTATTCAAATATTCCTTACAATACATATCAAACAAGAATTAATGATATCAGATAACTGTGTTCGATCAAATCAGAGTTCGCACCGCGAACGGTTTTAGAAGATAACGTTTTTAACGTCAATTTCAGTAAGATGGTGCAACAAGACTGAAGCAAAGAGAATTTCAACGTCGCCTGGATCCATACGTTAGTTGAGCCATTGTTGGACCGCACCTTCTCAGGGATCCCATACCGACTAAATATACTTTTGAGACATCTAACAACTTCACTTCCACTTTTTTTTTGTTCATTGCAGCTATTTCAATGAATCTTGAGTTATAATTAACGACAATCAGATAATCAAAGGCCTGGCACTGAATAAAGTCCATTCAAAGCTCTTGCCAAGGGCGCTCAAGGAACGGAGTGGGGCACAACGGCTCTGGTCTGTTGACTTTATGATGCTTCAAGCACACTTGGCAATTTTCAACCATATCCTGGATTTGCTTTGACAACCAGGGCCATAAAACTGATTGCTTGGCTTGCACGTGACTCTTTTTTAATAGCCATGTGAGCTTTACAGATCTTATCTAATACTCCAAGACGTGGAGCAACTTAGTGTAGTGGTTAGCACTTTCGCCGTTTGTGCCCAAGGTCTGTGGTTCAAATCCAGGCTAGGAAGCACCAATCAAAAACCTGGTCTAAAAACCTGACTCTCTGTGACTCGCATGATCACGTAAAAGTGGTGGGCCCGTCTCAAATCAATTGGGACGTTAAAGAACCACTGGGGACGTAAAAAACCCTCTGGCACTGACCACCCTCAGTGCCAATAAAGAAGGCGACTTGGCGTTGATATTCCTAAAATGACTGTCGAGCGAATGAGACCTCAAAAATTAGCCACACCGGCCAGCAGTAGAAGAGGAATTCTGCCGGGTACTGGAACATACATTCAATTCAATACATACAAGACGTATACCTAGGGCATTAAAAGGCATGAGTCTTCCAAAATAATGTTTTCCAAACTGCCTGATTGGCACGGTCTGTCAAATTAGGACGTACGGGACTAGGGACCAAATGCCTCTCTGACCAGCTTTCGAGACCATACTTTTTGATGGTTCTACAGACTTCATCAGTATCTTGTGCTTTTTTTATTTTCTGAAACTTCATCTGAGACTTGGAGCAAGTCCAGTATTCAGCAATCATTTTCGACAAAGTGTTTGGGGTATACATTTCTTCTGCCGGGTACATGAATTATGGATTCTATGTTGAATCTCATCAAACGCATACATTAGGTGCGAGGCGATAGCTCGTCGAGGCAATGTACTGTTAACATGGGTAGTAACAGCTTGTGGTCTGTAACTCCAATTATTTATTTGCCTAGTATGTATTCACTAGGACGACCGGACGTTCGCATGTACACAACCATGTAAATGCCAAACATACTTTTTCTATGGGCAAATAACGTGACTCTAGATTTGTATATGTATCTAGATATGATTAGCAATCTTGATTCACCATTCCAAGAAATGATCGAACTTCTTAAATGTTCTTGGGAGCGGACAATTAACAATTTCTTCAATTTTACTTGGGTCTTGGCTGATACCATTTCCACTTGCAATGTTACCCAATATTTTGACCTCAGATTTACTGAACTCACACTTTTCTATGATCAATGTGATATTTGAATCAACTAAACGTGTTAGCACCACTTGAGATCTTTTTTCATGAATTTGTTGACTTTCTTCATTAACAAGTATATCATCAATTTGACCCTCGACACCCTCTTACCCTGCTAAATTTCTTTCCATGACTTTTTAAAATTCTTCTGAGTCGGTGGAGATTCCATAAGGCAGTCTTTGAAAGCAATATCTGCTTCAACTTTCTTTGCCAAAAAGTTGAATTTGCGTCACGTTTTGTAAAATCCTTGTCAAAATTTCCAATTTTACCAAGAGTTTAATCAACTGATGGCAGAGGATGAGCCTCTCTTTTTGTATTGGCATTCACCTTAGTAAGGTCTTCACAGATCCTGACTTCTCCTGAGGGCGTGGGTACAACTACGAAAGGTGCACGCGTCCCTCTATCTAAAACGAGTAATGGGCAAAACTCATTCTCTTATCGTGGTGTGGATTTGTGGAACAGCCTTAAACCTGAGGTGAAGGAAGTCTTTATATGCCTTTAAAAATCGATTTTAAAGCATGATCATGAGTGGTGGAATGCAGATGGATTGGACTGGGGTAGGTCAGACTCTTTGTCTGCCATTGGGTGCTGAATGGAAATGTTGCATTTCAGGGTTGGCGTGTGGTCTGATTTGTTCTGGTCCGGTCAGATGGTGTCCTGCCACTTTTGATTCGATTACTATATATTTACTTTAGCTTCGCTTTAGTTTTGTAATTAGATTATTCATTTTCGTTTGTAGATTTTAACTTGTATATCTTAAATTTTAAATTTTGGTCACGGCCCCTGAAAAGTGACCTTTGTCGACGGGGTCACCGTGCATAAAGAATATAAAATGAAGTGAAACAATAAACAGTTAACACATAAACAGGGATACCTTTCTTTTTGTAGTGACAGCAAAGGCTGTCTCTCCCAGACCTTAAACTAAATCTGGATACCGGTTATTAATGTTGTTCTTGCATTCTTGACCACTGATTGCATCAATGGTAACAAAAACCCTTGAGTTGGCAGTAAGGAGGTCGTGTCTTGAATATTTTGAATATTATAACGGCGTAATAAAGTGCCGATGATATGATAGAACTTGATAATATTATCGTTCATGCTGGCCATACATTGTTTGAGCCAGAAAAAGGGGAATTTTTACAAATGACAATAATCTGCCAAAGGGCAGCCTATCCGTGAAAATACCTCCAAAACTACCAACCACGAGGACTATGCGCACCTTGCAATTGGTATCTGAGGTACATTATAGGTTTGTGCGGATCTGGGCAATACTGAAGGTGATTACGGGGACTTTGAAAAGGGCACACGCTGGTTAAAACATGCCGAGTCGATTTGTTGGACCATTCCGGAAGGTCTGTTTTAGGCTTGTTTATCTGTGGACTGCAGAACAATTCATGTTAACACTCTAATTCATGGTGCTAAGAGCATTAATTAAAGAAGCCTATTCCAGCGTTAAATTTGCTACGGATCAAGCGACACAATTGTTTGTACCTGGAATGGGATGAACATTTGCTGTGGAGATGTTTTTGGCAGCGGGAAGAAAAAAGTGCGTGATTGACAGTAGTGCTGGGCTTGTTGACATGTTTGTAGCCTGAAGGTTAACATTTGCCTTCATATCATAGCAAAATTGATTTGAGAAATTTTATGATATCGTAAAAAGTATCTAAACCTCCTGTACAATGAAAATCGAAATTCTATTGTAGTCATGAAGTCATCAGAAATTTTACTTGTAGCTTCAGTAATTGGTTTCAGTTTCTTGCTTTCAGAATTGCTGAAAGTCACTAAATTATCCTATTTAACAAAAGAACGACGAAAATGATTCAAGTTGTTTGACATCTTTTATACAGTGAGTAGTCAAGTAGCAAGCAGAACAACGGCCATGTGGTAGTAACCTTAGGCTTGTGAAACAAATTCAAGTAAGAAATGACGCATCGCTGGGCCCAGAATATAGTGGTGAAATGTACAGACCTGAGTTCTAATAAGCCAAGCAGATGAACAAACTTGACCTTGGATGAGGAGATTTTTGAGCAATGAGTCGACTACTGGTAGGATGCTTGAGACTGTTGTTTTGGAAGAGCAGCTGGAAATATACTAATTGATCATATACTGAGTGCACGTATGCCAAGATAAATTATTTTGTTCGTTTGTAGTGATGTTTACTTGATGTCGACCTTAAAGCGCGCTCATGAACATGATAATGTGAGGGACCGAGGGCGAAAGTATCTTATGCTGCAAGGTCGGACATGAATAGGCACTTCATTGAAAACACAGATGACTCTCGGAAGATCAGCGAATAATGTTGTTTGCCGAGAAAGAAGGAGAACAATGTACGATTAGTAGAAATGACCCAGGAGACATAAACAAGGAATTGAATTCAGCAATATTTTGCAAGATGTCAGTAAAAACTGCACTATTACTGCTGTGATAATAATGTTGTATAATGTAGAATATGATATGAATTTTGAGTTTTGTGCTAATATTCAGGAGATGTAGCTGTAATAATATGGTGTATATAATGTCTCTACAGCAATCAAAGAACGAATATATAGAGATATGACAAAGGATATAATAAAGAGATATAAGATATTTTATTAGAAGTGGAGACATTTCTTAGGCCTGTCTGGGATATTATTGTCTACCTTGAAGGAAGAAGTTGTCAGTTAAAATAGCACTTTTTCTTACTGGGATGAATATTGTGCTAAAATTAATGATTATGTTGTATGAATGTAGAATATTGTATAAATATTGTGCTAATATTGAGCTAATATTCCAGAAGATGTAGAATAATATCGTGAATCATATGGGATCAAATATTTATTATGTAGAATTATAAGACTGCTAAGCCTGCCTCAGACATTATTGTTTAAATTGAAGTAAGGCAAGTTAATAAACAATTCTTACCCAGATAACAGATTCTTCAGGTAGGGCAAGGTAAATTATTTTGTTTATTTGTAGCGGTGTTTGCTTGTGTTGATCATAATGCACAATCCTGAACTGGTCCTGACAGAGTTATTTTTATGAACAATGATTTTGTTGTTGGTGATTTGGGTGCAGCAGTAGCGATTGTGTTGATCAATGCAAAGGAAAAAAACCTGCTGATAAAATTTGGATTGCATTGGAAAGAGCAAAGCGAGAAAAAAGATTCCAATTTTTTTATGCAAAGAGAGTGCCAGGTTGCATACGAATCTATTTGTTGCCCTTGCGTCTAAAAGAAAATTGACAGAAATGGTAAAATTTGCTCTCACCCAAGAGCACATTCGATTCATGTAGCAAATTTCATTTTCAACATTATCAAGGATATTAGCCTTACAGTTGATACATACGGCAACCTCAGACCGATACACAACGAGAACGCAAAGCATCCAGTTTTTATTAGACATCTTCTTTTGCATTGAAATAATAACTGGAAACATATTCACATTTTCATATACAAAATTCTTTCATGTGATACCGATAGAGATAAGGCGCATATGGATTGAAAAAAACTGCGTTGTTTCTTGCTGTTCAAAGATAATTTTAAGATAGAAATGGGAATGCATGCCAATTGCGGATCAGCTATGCTAGATATTTTTACTAAAAGCTTAGTGAAACAGGACGGAAGAATTGAATATTTGGTTTGGTATTCTGTGAAGCCAAGGTAGAGGAAACAATATGCCACTTTAGAGGTAGTATTTAATGAAGGACAAAGCATCATCCGATACTTCTCATGCTTAGTTCCGATGCTTTATAAAAAATGTATTGTTTTTTAGCATAAATTGACACTGACGTTTCCATGGGAGCACATAATGACAGAAAATAGCAAAATTGAATAAAACCATTTTAAGCAGGAATATCATTCGCTTACTTTCTATTACTTGTATACTATGAAGGAGATGGATAATAATTTAATCGTATAATAAAACCTATTTCTATCTCCGTTTTTTCTTCGCGCGTTATCGGAGGTATCTTCAAAATTCGATTGAATTTCCTTTCGAGCATGTTAAGATAATGATCCTGTTCATAGTTATATTTTTTATAGATATGTTGACGTTGAGCATTATAAAATACTCGTCTAAAAACAACATTCAACAACACTGTTATGAATTTCAGGTAGCAAGTCTAATATACCTGATCTTAGACCACTTTACTTGAATAAGATTCCTTGTCTGGATCTCGTATCCGACTCTCTGGCAACGTATTCTTAATCTCTTGTCTGCCTCTGCCGTTGGATCCCTATTTTGGTCTACGTGGCCTCCTGTTGTCAGTTAGCCTCAGTACTAACCCTCCCTTTCCTAAATCACGGCCACTAATTCTATAATAATTTACTCTGCCTCGAGTTCCACCGCTTCTTGCCTATTTTCGTAAGCTCGCCCCCAGGTGAAACAAACAGAGCGCCCCATTTAAAACCATGTCTGAACGCTGAGGAAAGCTAGCTATTTACTTTTGTCGTAAAATTTTTTGATTATTTTTTAGCAAGGCAAAACAGTCAGAGAATGCTTACATCCTGAATCTGAAGGGGTTGATAGTGACTGCAGAAAAATACAATATGTCTTCTTTGAATGCAAGAGATCACTGGTAAGTCCCATCATATTTAATTACTTCCCCGTTCAAGGTAAAAATTTGAATTGCTTGCAAAAGTGCCTATTGCAAACATAACAGCTTATATACTTACTTACCTAAGATATACTGACTCTCCATTTAAGCTACCAATATTTTTTTGAAGCTCGAATAATTAGAGAAAAAAGCACAAGCCATATTTAAAGAAATGACAAGTACAGAAATGATGAACTGTATATTTTATCCCTTAAAAGTAAGCTCGAAAAATTCAACTAAAATGCTTTTGCTACAAAGGCTACACTTATCAACTATACAAGAATTGCTTTTTTCGCCCGTTTACCAGCATCAAGATGGATGAGACAACCAGGTGAGTCTGGTAATCTACCCTTATGATGCTAGTTGCCATCAGTCAACACGGCCTTGGTAATCTGTGCTAGAATGCCCCCATGTATTTGACCCATGTAGCCCATACAAAAATCTTTCTAGTCAATCCATTTTCATCCAGTCTGGTAGAACCGCTGTAACTGTAAAAGCTTTAGATCTTATTTTGTTTTATTCCTTATACCTTCTTTGGGTTCGCCCAATAACATGAAGATCGAGTTGAAATTTGATTTGGCCCATGGGGGAACTAGTTTCTTTCTTGGAACATACTTACTGTCTGAAATCCAAAGAAATAATGGTAATTAGAGGGCATTGCGAATAAGAATCCAAACATCACTGAAATTAAAACAAATAAACGCAGAAATGACTATTGAAGCACAAAAGGTCAGTATCGAGTTCTATTTTACCTGATAGATTTTGTCTTAAGGGTTGCTAGGGTTTTGGAATGGGTCAATTCACAATTGAAAAGTCCATCTAGATAAATATTCAAAAACGATTAGGCAACAGAGCCAGAAAGAACACAGGAATCAAAGTAAAAAATGTTAATCAATATTTTTTTCGTAGGTTGATATGAGAACACGATTTAGAGGAAGGAAGGGTAACTGATTGAACTTAGCTTTTGGCATTATGTATATAAATATTTTCAAGGGTGCTTGTGATGTGCATTTACTATTATCTTAGTTACTGATGTCTTATCAAGTGACTTCAGAACTCTAAATTGAACGATAAATTATATCAAATTTCAACAAAACATGTTTTGATGTGATCTATTTGCTTGTGTCGTTTCATGTAAAGCATAAACTAGTAAGCTATGCATTAAAACAAAGCTCGTTGTTCCGCTTCTATAAAGAATATTTCAAAGGAAAATTGCTTATATAATAAACTTACGAATACTTCATACTTCTGTCTTGTACAGGAAACCCTTATTGTAACCCTTATTCTCCAGAGAGAAAAAAAACTAAAGCTTATTAGACCAACATTTGGAAGCCTCCAAAATCAATGCAACCTCCACAGACTCAGTTTTCAGCAAATTCGAGATGTTAGGGGTAAATTAACACAGTCATTAAACAAACTATTTATAAGTAGTGGATGTGTCGTTTTCAGTCTTCTGTGCAAAGGGTGGATTTTAACCAAGTTATGATTACTATATTTATTTTTAACACGCTGGATTACGTTCCTGTGTCGTTTCCATCCTTAAATCACTGTAACCTCGAGAAAAAGAATTATTAAAATTTTATATTTGTCTCTAACGCAGTCGATGGCACTTCGCGGCTTCTCCGCTTTAGTTCCTGTGTCGTTTCCATCCTTAAATCACTGAAACATCGAAAAAAGATTATAATTATAATTATTTTTATTTTTCCGCTACGCTGCGCCTCCGTTCGCAGCCACGCAGCATGCCTCGAAGAGGTGGATTTTAAAGTCCTTGATTCCAGTGGTAGTTCAAGCTCACTTAATTTCTAGGTCGTTCTCTGGCAGACTACGTGCATTAATGCACAGTAAGGTGCAAAGAAACTTGCCAGGTATCATGGCGACCATGCATCAATTGACATTTGAAAAACAGCAGCACCGAAAATCGCATTGACATTTGTAAGGCAAAAGAGGATTGCGTCCTTTGTCTTGTAGCAGTGCTTCCACTTGGAAGGAAATTTCCTTCTAAAAGGAAATCTCGGCAACTGGAAGGAAAAAAGCAGGAAATGAAATTTTGGAGGAAATCGGAAGGAAAATTGATGATAAAGCGAGAAATTTGAAGGAATGTTGAAATATACTTTTTAATCCGAAAATCACTGGTTTCATATTAAAAAACCTTCAGAAGACATCTGTAAAACATCACTACAAGCAGTGGATGCAGATTTCAAAACGATAAATAGACAGTGACTCAGTAGTCAATAAAAACTTTATAATAGGACCACCTATCAAGCAATTTATTAATAATAATTGTCAGTAATAATTCATTGACTCTGTTACGGCTGTTACTTTCGTTTCTTCATTTTTGGCTAGCTGGTAAAAATATGTGATGTAAATTGCAGTATGCTATTTGGTTTTGACTGATAAATCACAAATATGTGTCTGGTCTGGTTTGGTACTGCTTTTTATGGGTGCTACAAGATTTCCGTAAAGAATAGATAGGAGGCATTTCAAAATGGATCCCTAGAGTCCAGTTCCCTATCAAAGCGAAGCCCGTAGCACGTCAGTATTTTAGGCTTTACTACAGCTGTGCGTTTGACTTGCGGGCGTTACTTTACTGTAATCTTGGGCAGTAGGCATTTTGGAAAGAATTTTGTTGTTTTCTGCTCTCACACACTGAGAGCTGTTTTTCAACGCTTTTCTGACAAAGGTTTAACCTTGAACAAGGAGAAATGGGAATTTAATCAGGAAAAAACCCAAATTTTTTGGTTTTGTATTTTCAAGTATTTTTCGCCAGATCCTCTCAAAGTGGATGCATTACACAATGCTCCTCCACCTTCAACCGTGAAAGATGTCAGAAGTTTTCCTTGCTTAGCAACATATTGCTCTAAATCTATTCACAATTTCAGTGATATTTCGCAGCCTCTAGATATTTTGGGAATTCACAAAGAAAAATGCGTTATTGAAATGGACATCCCAGCATGACCAGTCATTTCAAGCAGTCAAATTAGCTCTCACAAGCAACACTGTTTTGGCCTATTTCGACAAAAACAAAGACACTGAGCTTACCACAGATGCCTCTCCCACTGGATTATCTGCCATACTTTCTCAGAATTCACTAGGCCAAGAAGATCGAAAAATCGTTGCACAGATTTGTGGTACCTTGACTGACGTGGAACAAAGGTACTCACAAACTGAACGTGAAGCCCTAGCCATAGTATGGGCAATGGAAAAATTAAGCTTGTATCTCCATGGTGGACATTTCATACACCCTTACGGACTGTAAGCCAGTGGAAATGATTTTCAAAAATCCAATGTCAAAGCCGCCTGCCAGAATAGAAAGATGGAACCTTCGAGTACAAGTATATCAAATGACCAAACAATCCTTCCGATTTCTTGTCTCAAAATGCTATAAATCGAATTGGCGATACTTTTGAGGGCACTGCTACAAAATGCTTGAACTTCATCATTGAACGTACTGTACCTAAAGCAATGACTTTAGCAGAGATTCAGCAAACAACCACATCTGATCCTACCTTGCAACATCTCATTCGCTTAATCCAGTCTAATAATTGGAACTCGTTGGACTTGCCGAACCAGACTATCGATTCTAATATCTCACTCACTGAGCATATTATTTCGAAACATAAAAGATGACCTTTCAGTTGATACACACAATGGCATAATTTTTTAGTAAAACATGATCGTGTGCTCACATGTCACTAATAAGCCGCTTCTCTACTCCAAAGGAACTGCCTTTCGTAGATTTAGGCCATAGTTTTACGTGCAGAAAACACGGAGCCAGAACAGACCAGAGAAAGAGACGAGTGTTACGTATTAACAATCTACTGGACTGAACAGAACCAAATACTTACAAACAAACACAGGTGTTTAAAGTGGAAATACGGAAATGATTAAGAATGGAGAAGTTAGACAAATAAGATAATAATTGAAGTAACACGGGAATCACCTGGTGAGATGATGCAATGCAGGCAGGCATGTGTGGGTGTAGCAAATGACGTGGTTATTACGAGATAATGAGATGCGTAGGTGAGTGATTTGAAAATAACAGAATTTATTGGAAATTGCCTAAATGAGAAGGAAAGGTCTAAATTAAAGAATGTCTAATTCACTACAATATTACGAGGACCAATATTTCTTCATCGCATCTTTAGGGTGTTGGTTGCCTTTGCTGCTGTCTTTGTTGTGCCAGACCTGAGTTCCGTGTTCTGTGGCTTTATCGCCTAGACTTGAGTTGTTCCATGGAAATCTCATTTTTAGTGTTCATCGCTTTGTGAGCGGCTGACAACAGTGATTGGTAGCAGAGAAATCAGGTGGCTTTTGTATTTCAGTTACTGTTTGACGAAAGTGCTGTTTCCGATTGTCGTAGTGTTTTCTGAAGAATATGAAAATAAATATATGAAGTAAGGATATAGTGAGAAGATTGTAAATCGTTTGCTTGAAACGGGGCTAACTTGACTTCTGAAGGAAAAAAAAGTTTTATTTTGTTACATTAAGCCCTCTGGAATTAGAGGTCAGCTCTATTTAAATAATAATAGACCAGGCGGAGAATGGGGGAATGGTCCCCCGACGGGGAAATTTGTGAGACCAAGTGCACTTGGTCAATTTTGGGATGCTGAGTCCGAAAATCGCTGGTATACAGGCGATGGGCGGGGCCTTTAGCCTCCTTTTC
>WUAR02555526.1:0-53925 GCA_015164055.2 Chrysaora achlyos | reverse complement strand
ATTGCTTCAACAATGATATTGAACAATGAAAATTCAACCCTTCGATGTCTTTGCCTTCTCCTTATCAAAATTAGAATTATAATTTCCCTTCTCGTTAAATTTCTTTTACCAAAGTATTTGCTAGGCCCTAGGTTTGTTGACATATTTCAAAGCATTTTTCTGTCTGTCGACGTCGATCGACAGCGATCGACAGGCAAGTGGAAACGCACTATCGATCGAGCCTGTCGATCGACGTCGACCGAATCGACAGCTTGCGTTTAAGTGGAAACCAGCCTTAACTGAAGATCGGGAAAGCGTAAAACAACCATAGCATACCGATAGGACAGGAAAACCTCCCTGAGTCTGCTGATAGAGTAATCAGTGGAGCCAGGTTGGTGCTGTTCCAAATGCTTTGATAGTACTTTAAAGGCCCCAAAGCCTATTAACAATTGTTTTAATTGTTGGTGTGCTATTATTCGAAATATCCTTTTGATTTACAATTCTACACCTTACGGCACTGATTTAAAAAGTGGGCTGGTTGTGCAAATGTGTCCTTTATACAATTTTACTCTATTTATGCTGTAAAATCTCATTTGATATAGTAAACACCAGATGGTTGTAAGGCGGTCTATTATATGTTTGTGTTTTCTTATTGCTTGGTGACAACATAGATTAGCATACGATCTCATGCCAAATAGATCTTATTAACCAATCTAGATATTTTTTCTATTCATTATCAGAGCATCGACAAGTTGCTGAAGCTAGATCCATTACTTGATACTGCAGATGCTCTATTGGATATCATACCATCACTGTTGCAAGCAGACATGCCTGAAAAAAATAAACAGGATCTACATAACATTATAGAACATCTTTTTTTGAGACAGATATCTGTCCCTCGTATGCAGAAGTTTATTTGTTCGGTAAGGCATTGCACTTTATTCGAGACATTTGTGTTAAAGCATTTTTTGGCATATGTGGAATCCCGCCTGTTAACAAAGGAATATGTCTTGTCAAATTTATCCTGTCAGCTGCTGCTAAAAATGCTTAGTGAAAATATAACTGAAAAGTCAAATACTTTCGAAATACCATATAGTGGAACATTTGAAGATTACCAGCTGATTGACCTTATTGGGACACCTTGTAACAATGTTGTACCAGAAATCAGATATAGAACTGTAACTGAAGTAGTTTTAGAAGCCATGAAGCAGTGCCTTGAGCAAATGCCTGAATCTGCTGATAATATGGAATTTATGGAAGTGTCTCGCTCCTGTGTTGTTTGTCTTCCATTTTTGAGGTAAATTATGTTTGTTTTTTTAATTTCATGTCTTAGTCTCAGTTGATTGCTTATTGATACAGGTTTTAAAGTTCGTGTTGCCATAGTAGAGGATGAATAGAAATTGTTTTAAAATATTAGAAATTTAAAATTAATTTTTTTTATTAAGCAAAATCAATCATCCTTTATTGCTTTCGTTATGATAATGGGTTGTATTTTGCATGTTAGGTATTTCTGTAGACCCCCCCTGATATCAGCAAATGGATTGGGATGGTGAACTCTGTTGTGTCATCTTACAGCACGATGCCTTTTTTATTACAAACACGGTGCTGACAATTTCAAATTTTGCACTGTAAAGCATGGCAAATAATTCCTCAAGCTTACAGAACATGTGACCCATTATTCCGCCTCTCATCATTTTACCGACCCTCCTCGATGACAAGGTTTTAGAAGAACTGCAAATCTATTGTGGCTGCTGTGGTTTTTTTTCCAGGCTTATGTAATCTGTAGGTTGCTAGTTTCAGGTCATTATTTTTGAGGAACTGCCTTCTACAACCCGCAGCATGCTTTGAAGCCTCAACCATCCACAATGACCTTCAGCCACCTATAATGACCGATATTTAGCTAAAAAACCACGTGAATTTTAAAAGGGTGTTAAATAACATTGTTTGCTAGTTTTCTTGCTCCACTTCACCGTCTTAACACAATTTTCATTTTTTCGCAGATTATAGATAAATAATGAGTCCAAATCAACGCTAAAATGAGTTTGAAGGTTTTAAAAGGCAATTACCAATTATTATTAGTTTTGGCCACTCAGATTTATGCAAATGATTGTTTTGCAGGCCGCTTGATACAAACAAAGCCTTGCAATCCTTGCAGAAATCAGTTATGATGTGGATCAGTATATCCGAGTTTGAAAACTACAAACACATATCTGAACTGTTGATTCTCATTTCACAAACAATTCGATCTATATTTTTGCTCCAAACGAAGACAATGCGGATTGATCTTAATGGATTACAATACAAGACTATGTTCAGTTTGATTAGGTATATTGCTCTTAAAGTGAATAACCTGAGATTAATCGCGTGGTCTATAATTAGGTCAAAGAAACACCAACACTCGCCATGGTTTCTTAATTCGTTTTGGCCGCATACTTTTGTAGCCTAATTTTAGACCTTTGCGATCGCATCTTTAAACTCAGTTCATTCACTTCAATTTTGTTTAAAGGTGATTCCTTTTAACTTTATTTACAAGATTCGCACGAAAAGATATCTGCTTTACATAAATGTGTTATCTAGATATGAAGGAAAGTAAATTTATAACATTTTAAGTAAATTAGACGTAATTAAAAAGTAGTTACTTGGGTAGCCTTAAATATTTTATTATAGCTCGGAAGTACAAGCCATGTAGTGTCTTAAATAACAATAACCTTGCTTTTGTGATATAACAAAATAAAAAGGGCGAAATGAATTAAACGTTTCGATAATGATACACATCATCTGCTAAAATATGTACCTTTTCCAAGAATGAAATTGTTTTTATCCAATATTGAAACATATTTTATAATGTTGCTTTCTATTCTTGAAAAATCCTTTTTGTTTCAGTCGACACCCAGCACACATCCAGGTTCTTGGGGCATACGAATGTTACTGCAGAATTATATGTTTGCAAAGTAGTGATCTTCTTACACCACAAAGATTAGTGCTTATATACAATATGCTGAAACTCAACTTGTCATCCAGTATTTCTGTTATCCGCCTGCTCACTCTTCGAATAATTTCTTACTACAAGCAGCCAATCTTTGAAGAATCAGACATTGTTGAGGTAGGCTTACTTTATTGATCTATTTAAACTTTATTTGTATATTAAACTTGGTTGTACTGCTTCGAAAGATTTTTTGGCGATGCCGGCCACAAATGGAGTAAGTGAAAGATCCCTTTCAGCTCTAAAAAGAATCCAGACGTATATGGGATCAACAACTACCAGCAACAAGTTGAATCGCGTGATGATTCTACATGTATATAAGGACAATCTCGATCACCTAGATTTGACCACAGTCGCTAACGAATATATTGACCGCAGTGATAGAAGCAAACGAGTTTTTAGAAGTTAAGATCCAAGTCATTAATGTGCTTGTAAGGTCATAGTCCAACCTTATGTTTTTGTTATATTTTCTTGTGTAGAATGTTACGCTGATTCCAAATGCCCCTTTTTTAGCCCCCGGGGTTGCCTTTTTGCATTTTTTTCCTGTGCAAGACCCGATCAAAACATGCCAACGTAGATAGTCCAGATATGTTGGACTATGCTATTTTGAATTCAATAGTAATTATTTTGAAATGCCCTCTTCTTATTGTGTTGTTTTGAGAGCTAAAATGAAGGATACAAACGTCTAGCAGAGTTCACTGTATAGATTTGTTCTTGCCTATTTTGTATAATAGCTACGCTCTGAACTGGTTGCCGCTTATTGACCTAATCGCTACAGTGTAAATCATGGAGTTTCAAGCAAAAGCAGGACTGTTCAGACTATGATTCAGGTGTTTATGCAAGGAAGTATGCAGTCATAGTTGTTTTGTGTTACTCTCTTTACAACTTGACAGATATTTGATATCAATTGAGCGTGAATAACGTAAAAGCCAGCAGGAGGAAACGTTACTCATTATCGTCCCTTTACTAAATTACTAAAATAAATGATTTATTCTCTTTGAAACTGAACTTGCAGATGAGGGCTTTGTTGTACATGATCTGATGCCACAAAATGTGTTCTTGGACCTCTAGACCTTTTTTTCTAGTAAGACAAAGTTTACAATAGATGAGGCAGTGTACTCAAAGAAATTCATGTTGAGCGAGCAATTGAAAGGCTGCGGTATTATTATATTTTTGATTCAACATATACTTTCCTGGGACCATTCGCAAATAAAATTGTCCAAGTTTGTGCTGTGATTGTAAATTTGCAAACACCATTCATTGCTGAGATTTTTCAAGATTATAATGAACTAGATGATGGTGTCGTTTTCGGTCTTCTGTGTAATGGGTGGATTGTAACCAAGTTATAATTACTAATGAATGATAAGATAAGCAATCTTATAAAGAAGGCAACGGAAAACAACATGTCTACTTATTTCCTCCATAAATACCTGGTTATAGTCAAATTACTCGTAGCAATTAGACCTGATTGTGTTGCTACCGACTATCCTAGGAGAATTAGGCTTGGCCAATCAGTGGCTGCTTCCGGTTAAAGAGCGTATACAAATTGTGCAATTTAAATATATCAAAAAAGCACTAATGCGGTAGTTGGACTCAAGATTTTGGACATGTTGGAAGTATATCCAACGACCAGGCAAATTAATGTACGCTAGACACTAGAGCTACAGAGTAAATTGTTTAAACGGGAACAAGCTATATAGTTACCTATTACAAACGAGTGATTCTACATCAATCAAGTCAGGTGAAGTGAAATGAAACTTAGCTAATTGCGCAGCGCCTACGTGTTGCCTAAGATATATAGAAAACTTTTCTCACAAATATTCTGAGTAAATTTTATCATGCGACAGCGAAATGATGAACAACAGCTGCAATAAAATACCAACAGTGACGTCACGAAATCATAGCAACTGCGAAGAATTTTTTTGCCTATGCCAAAGTTTGAACGACAAAATACTGAAAGATATTTGTGCACAGTTAAAAACTTTTAAAAACGTCAATGTGTATTGCTTGCAAAATTTAGCTTTTAAAGAAAAAACATTTTCCACCTTACAAGCACTGTTAAAAGGCTGAGGTTCAAACTACTAAATTTCTAAATCATGTTGACTAAATTTTCCCATATATGTATACTGTATATAGGAAATCTGTGTTTCGATTATCTGTAGTACAGTTCTCGAATTGCTGAGGGATGACGATTCAGGTCAATCATCGTAGTGTGCTTGACAAGTCTGAACTTGGTGCCAGACGATTATTCGTAATTGAAAAATTTGATAATGGCTACTTTGCTCCACAAAGAATATTCCTCTACCATCAAAGAATGACTACATGCAACGAAAAACGGAGCAGTTTCTACGCAGAAAGCGCTGGTCTACGCAGAATGCGCAGTCTCTTATGAATCATATGTTATAAAAAATAAACAGACAACATGTTTAAGCAAACATCTGGTGCTCAAATTAAAGTCAATTATTCAAGCGATGACGTCATTCAACCGAGACATAAGAGAGACTAGGTTGATGTTAAAATCGTCGATGTTGTTTGCTTTGAAGCAGAATCTCGAGCCTCGTAGACACAGCAGGCAAGATGCAAGGAGGTGAAAATTTAGCCGTGTGTGGAAGCAATTCATTACAAGACTAAAACTCGTGTGTCTCATTTCAGAAAGTTTCTCTGCAATTCTTCTATAGACATTTCGACATTCTTTAGCCATGCCTCCATAGCAGAAGAAAACCAGGGGTGAAAATGAAGCTTGGCCCACCATTTGTACTCTTCTATCATAACCACGCTTCTGTGCTTGTTCGTTTACACGATGTGCGACGGAGAGGTCTGAGTTAAGGTAAGATTTGGCCGTTGGGTTGAAAACTCTTACATCAAAGAAAGCCATCTAACCTTTTAGCCAAACTCCTTTAGCTGCTATTTCAACTCGAGCTTCATCAGTAGTGATTGTTCCTTTTGGAAATAATTCTCCAATAAGTGGTGTTAAATCGGACTTGTGCGGGAATCGTTGTAGCACTCCGACAGAATAGATGCATGGAAATCCCGAACTTTGTTATGGCGAATTATGATGAATCCTTCTCTGGCAAATGGTAGAGCGTGGTCAACCGAGAAGGACTCTCCGCAGACACATCTTGATGGTGGATTTTTGATTGCAATGTTATAGCGATGATGGAGCCTATCCCAGAAAGTCTATTTTTCAAGATAAAAACCATTCTCTTTGATTGGTAGAGCTGTGAACCAGTACAAGGCTCCGATTAAACAAGTACAAATCCCGTTAATAAACCGACCTGCCGCCTATTCAACCCCACTAAATCCGAGATAGACAAAATCAGCAAAAAAACCTCGATAGAAAAAACAGTAAAATCACGCGAACATTCATATCCAACAAATGGAAAAACATCGCATCCGTGATCGAATGGTTTAAAAGATATTAAAAACAAACAATAATGCAGGTTTAGCTATTTGCTTCGACGTCGAAAATCTCTACCCTTCCATCAGCCAAACCTCCTAGAATGAGTACGCAACTTCGCCTAGGCCAACTACAACGTCACCATCGACGAAAGGAACACCATAGCTAATACATGCTTAAAATTGCATCCTAATACATAAACAGCAATCTTTGCAAGAGAAGGGCGGCACAGCATTTGATGTCATAATGGGTTGCTTCAATGGCTCTGAAACATGCGAGTTAGCAGGAAACTTTCTCCTTTCGTAGACTTTATCGAGACGACTTGCTAGCCATCATCGACGCCACACCAAGTGACATAGATATATGCCGCACTTTAATCGCAACGGACTAAGGACCACCACCAAAGTGAACAAAAAGATCGTTAACCTTTAGACGTCACCGCGAACCTGAAATCACCTACCCTAAGTTACATTACGTCCATTGCGAGAGCAACTATCCACCAACCATCACAAAGAACATACCCGCCGGCATCAACAAACCACTGTCTTCCCTTTCATCCGGCAAAAAATCCTTCGACTAGGCCATCCCTGCATACCAAAAAGCACTCGATGAAGACGGATACAAATACCCTCTACACCATCTACGAGCCATCTACGACTATCAAAAGGAACAACCATTTAGCAAAAACATCAGCAACGATATTGGACATAGATTTCTTGCCCGAGAAACCACAAGCTCATAAAATCATTAAAGCGTAACACCATTAAAATCAACCACAGTAGCATGAATAGCACTAGACAGACCATTGACAACCACAATAAGTGCATCCTAAATTCACCCGAATGCATCAATTACAACAACACAAACGTGAAACTGCCAACAAAACAACATATGCTTACTCAACGGAAACTGCCTACAATCATCAATTGTATATCAAGCCACTGTCACACGTAAGGACAAAAACACCATGCGAATGTATATCGGACTCACAGAAAACGAATTTAAGACAAGATACAGAAACCACACCGCATCTTTCCAACACGTAAAGCACAGTAACCCCACCGAACCTAACAAACATATCTGGACTCTTAAAAGCAATAACATTGTTTACCTTATATCTATCTTGGGATATCCTCTCATCAAGCTCACCCTACAACAGCTGAAGTAAATAATGTAACCCCTGTCTTGAAGAAAAAATTCTAATCATCTGTTGACCTGAATAGACCGTATTCCTAATGACGTCAGTTGGCGTTCGGCATGTAATGCATTCTGGGAGCTGTAGTCACGCATAGAAAAATTATTTTGGAAACGGGGTATATTTTTGCTGTTTGGGACTGTTTTACAGTATTAAATTCTTCTTTTTTCTATGAAAACTATGGACAACCATTCACAAATTCAACGAGATAATGCAGAAAGCACCAGCTCTAGTTTTTCCGACCAAAAATGTTCTGCCACAGAAGAATTTCCTGGGCCTTTTGAGTTTTGAAAAAAATCTAGGGCTGGTGTCTTCAGTGACACTCCAGAAGACTGCAAAATGACCAATTTGAGCTCTGGTTTTTACATTTCGGTGAATATCTCAAGAACGAGATGACTAGTTCGATGCGGATTTTGCTAGTTGCAGTTTTAAACCAGCAGCAAGCCGTCCTAAAACTTTTGAAAAACTCAACCTCCATTTTAAGATGGGCTTTGTCAGACCATCTCTACAGATTAAACCCATCCAGTATCACCAGCAAAGACAGGACTCAATGACTGTCAATTCCTATTAAAAGTATCATGTACGATAATTTGAACATCTTGCTGACCAATGCTGACACCTAATATTTACATTACCACCATTTATGGCGTATCGCCGTGATTCAGATTTACGCTGATGATACGACGCAAAACGCTACTTTATCATTTATTTAACGAATCTTCTATTGAAACATTTGATTTAAGTAAATTTCGTGTTGCCCTCCGTGCCTTTGATTAAGGACATTCTTTTAAATCCTAGCACAGTAATGTGCTCACAATGACTCAAAATTTATTATTGACCAATTTCTTTTCTGAAATTTGGTGTATTGGTAGGTATGAACACCTAGAAACAACAGTAATATTTCTTTGGAATTGTTTAGTGATTAAATTTCTGTATATTACTTTAATAGAATCAGCAGGCAGGATTAAATATAACTGCCACCTGCCTGAAAGCCGAAGAAGTACCAGCTTCATTTGAAAGATACTTAGAAAAGTTAATGCATCTGCGAAAGCTTTCGTACAGAGCGGATCTTCATTCACCGAATCAAGCATTCTATAACGATGTCATTGTTAGGTTTCTCATTGGTTCTCTTCTTGTCAACCTACGCCCCATGTGGATGCCCGTTATGGATATTATCACAACATTTGCAGACGAAAAAAATATCCATTCATTTTGGTTGGTCTTTTCAGGGCTGCTACGTTCTTCTTTCAATACCGAAGGTAAGCAAGTGAATTTAACACGAAGGCTCTTATTTAGCGAGCTGATGCTCTCTGGTAGTACTGGTTGTAAAATTATTTTTTTACTTTAAGTGTAGATATTAGCTATAAGAAGTCGCACAGAAAGATATATTGCAATGTTGGATGCATGCTTTCAAATTTATTCACTGAATAGCAAGCGTGTTGGGATTGAAAGCGTTGTGCTCTTTCCATTATCGGTCGTTGTATAAATGGCAATCACTTTCATTACGTGAATTTTTGGAAATAACGATTCTAACGTTTTCAAGCCTTCGAAATCTCAGGGCCTTGGCATAAGAAACAACAAAAATCAACCACCCTCTGGTACCTTTAAAGTACATGAATTTGCACAAATACATTATCTATAAGCTCGAATTGCTGGCGACTACAGGAAATTATTTTTCGAGAATTTTGCCCAGGTTTGGTTTAACCGATCCAGTGACAAAATATTTGCGTTCACAACATACTGCCTGGATTGTTTTTGGCTGCACGACTAATCCGAAATTTGTCTTTCCATTCATCAGACCCATTTCTCTATTTGCCACAGTTGTCCTATTTTGGACTTGGTCCTTAGTTTATAATCTCCTCCCTCGTTTTTATGGTCTCAACTTTCCTGAAGGGTTTTTGAATCGGGGATAATTAACCAATCTCTTTTTCCGTCGAATCTCTTTGTTGACCCTTATAGTTGTTAAAAAATGATGAAACTGACAGAGGATGATATGTGACAACGTTGGAGTTTTCAGAAGAATGCGAAATCCAAAACTGATACAAATGATTGCAATTTTATGCAAAAAGTCCAAACAGAAATCCAGCAAAAACCATTCTTCATTTTGTGAGATTAACGGAAAAGGCCTCTAATCTCAGCATAACAAAAGGGTTTACAGATTGCAGTAGCTCACGTTGGGAACTGTGTTCGAACTTTCAGCTATTAATGTAGATGAAACTATAGCTCTACACGAAAGAATGTGAAAATAATTGGAAATAAAAAAAATAAATTAGAATACACTAATATTATAGCAAATTTTCTGTGATATATATGTATATTTTTATCGCTCGTGAAAAAAAATATAAAAACTTGGCCAATTAGGATGCAGTTGATGAGGCATGTAGTACACCTAGTATCGCATTCCTGATGAGATCTGGTGGAGTAGGTCGTTTTTAAAAAGTTCGAAAGCAAATCATTTTTTCAGACTATTGAGTCACGAGAAATATATCTTCAGAGTTTGCAACCAGTGATAATATCTTGGAGCAACTTATCTCAGAGGTTCAGGCTTGTTGAAGTTTGTTTATTGGGTCCTATGACCCATATTAACCTCGTTTGATTATAACCTCATTTGACGTCAGCCTCGTAAGGATTGGGTTTTGTAAGTAGTAAAGTGCTTCCTGTTGACTGTGGACTAGAGTCTCGTCTCATCTCCTGAATATTTATTACAAATATTTAAATGCAACATGGTGTCTGGTGTGGAGTTTTAAAACATCATAAGGTTCAAACTTTGTGGACTTGCATTGGGCAAAAAGGCCGTGATATTTACAATACTTTAACATAACATTTGCAACCGCTGATGATAAATTAAAACTGAAGTCTGTCTTGGAAAAATTCACAGAGTACTGTCAACCAAGTAAAAACATTTCAACAAAACGTTTCTCCGACATAATGTGACTGTGAATGTGAGTTTTCAGATGATTCTGATCAAGACTTCTTTGTGGGTACCTTGAAGGTACATCTTCTTCAGAAAATAGCACTAACAAGGAAGAAGGTACAGAAATTTACTGTGTTGGATTAGACACACAAAAGGAATCTAACTCTCTCTGGTCCATTTATTTGTGCTCAAATGGCACTGATGCGGAATATAAAAATGACGCAGTGGCACAAGCAACATTTTCCCAAAGAAAATTTTCAACAAATTGAAAGTTAAAGGAGAACTATACGATAAAATTAACTTCATCTTTTCTGGAGCTATTGGATGCAAAAATAAGCATGGCGAAATTAGTTTTTCAAAATCCGACTTAGTTTCTGAGTTATTAATGGTTTAGTATCAAAAAACGAGAATTCTCGGTGAAAAATTTCTTTTTATTGGCCTCAAATGAATAATGAAATAACTGCATTCCTGTCGATGAATCGAAATCCAAGAACAACACTGGCAATTCTTGTAGGCAATAAAAAAATGAATAACTAATCAAGAGATATGAGAAAAAATGTTGCTAAAAATACAGTTCCAGAGCAAAAAAATTACCAGTGATGAAACCAGGACAAACTGTCAGATTGCATGATGGCAAAGACTGGTCAAGATAAACTCTTGAAAATCATAAGAATTATAAATCTTATGTATTAGAAATGGATTAAGGGACTACTATTCGTAGAAACCGCAAAAATAGTTATACAAGTTTACCTTAAATTGAAGTTTCTCTACAGGAGAATGGATGACACACGGGTAACAGCACGGGTAACGCCTTGTCTGTATTACAAACGTATAGAAAATCGATGGGTAACGGTAATATTATTATGTATAGCTAGTATATATATCTGAGACAATCTCCGCCAAAACCTCTTGATACAAACACAACAAAGAGGTTTACATTTAGGAACGAAAAATATGCTCGAACCGGCTCGAAAACATTAAAAAAGGGGATGGAGATGGTAATCTTTGTCTCCTTCTATCTCGAGAGACAATGGACTGCGCTAGGAGAAAATGTCAGATGTTTCTAGAACAACTTTTGTTGTGACTGTGTAGTCCAATTCTAGAGTGGCAGTCCCTGTTGCAGTGTTTGCACGAGAAGGCACTTCGTACAGGTACAGAGACTGCTCGTGCTCTTTTGTCCTGCCACTGCTGCTCCCTCTTCATCTCCGCACGCCGGACACCTGTCTTGACGACATGTCACCGGGTGCCGCGGCCGTCTGCAGCCACTTCCCATGAGTCTGGGCTGATGTCGGCACACTTGATATTCCTCTTGCAGGCGTCCATGAAGCGCAGTTTGGGGCGACCAACTGGTCTGGAGCCTGCTGAGAATTTTCCGTAGAGGACCTTCCTTCGGAATGCGTCCGTCTTCCTTGCGGCGAACATGGCCGAGCCAACGTAGACGCCTCTGTGTTAGAATTCCGTAGATGCTGTTGGATGTCGTCTTCTTGAGTACCTCTGTGTTGGGTATTTGGTCCTGCCACGAAATGCCTAAGATACGCCGCATGCAGCGTAGTTGGAAACTGTTGAGGCGATGCTCCTGTTTGGCATAAGCTGTGTACGTCTCACTGCCGTAGTAGGGTGCTCAACACGCAGGCGTTGTACACTGCTGTCTTGGTATTTTGTTGGGATTTTTGTAATTTGGGCCTTCATTTTTTCTACAGAATTTTGCTACTGTTTTTATACTCGAAGAAAGACCATTGCACTCTTCTCAATCAGTTTTATTTTTTCTATAGAGCAAACCGATGCCCTTGAAGCTGAAATCCAATCAACACAAAATTGTTTTTTGATGAAAAAGAGTGATTCTTCCACCAAAATAGCCAAAACTACTGTTCGCCTTTTAATGTGCAAGCTACTTGAAAAATTTCCTGATGTTGCTGAACGTAAATCAAGAGACATAGTTCCTTTGTTTTTCAGTTTTTTGAGGTATTGTTTGCTTCTGATATATTTGGGTGATGAATCACTTGATTTTTTGTGAATTTTCATTATAAAATGAGTATACTAGGACTTCAAAGGCTAAAATCCCTTGAGCAGTAGTACATCTATTTGCGCATTTGGTGATGCTATTTTTACCTGCATGCAAATTCTTTCATGCTTTTAAATGTGTTTTCAACTATGGTTAGCTCTCCAATAACTTTGAGCATTTATGCGTTTTTCAAATTTGTTGCTTTCCATGTCATCAACTATCAATCAATAAACTTGCTTTATTTGTTTACCTGGGTTTAATTTCAGAGATGCAATACAAGATTTGTAGTTAATAAAAGTTTACAATATATTAATGGACATCACATCAATGTAAACCACTGACGGACAACCCAAAAACGGACATCTCCTGGTTATGGTAAACCTCTATAAAACAAAGGACGCCTTTCATCATGCCGGTTAATTCTGGTTTCAATGGTGTTAAATAGAGCATTCTCTGTACCACAAGATTTGCCGCCTGCCTCTCTGAAGCTATTTGTTATTGGCTACTGTATATTAATTTTTTTATGACCTGAAGGTAAAGCTTCTAAAAATGGCTTTATTTTTCTCTTTTAAAGCAAAGAATATGAAAAGTTCGATGCTTCTATTGTCGACTCTCAAGATATAAGAAACTCGAACATGACAGGATGCACGGAAGAGACATCAGTTGGTGATAAAAAACACAAGGCATTAAGTGTGGTTGGCAACACCTCTAAATCGATTCATGTACCTCATGGCAAGAAGAAGATTTTTACTACTTTTCTCAGGCTTTTTAGCCAGTTTAAAAACCCAAGAGCGACATACATGGAAGACAAGCTTTATAACCTATATTTAAAATTGCTTTGTCATTCTGACAGTGAAATACAATCTCTAGCATTGTGCTGCTTAAAGTCGTACAAGTTTCCTTATCTGAAGCCCTACGAAGAAAACTTTGGCAAAATTTTACAAGATCACACCTTTAAAGACGAGTTGACGCTGTTTTCATCTGGGAGCGAAAATGGAATATTGAAAAATGAAGATAGAGTGAATGTCATGAACGTTCTTATCAGGTTTATAACTACAGTAACATTTTTTCTATAAATTTCGGGATTTATTCTTTTTAATTTTCTTATGCTTGTAATTCATTCTAGTTCTCTCCTTGGACATTTATATTCTCATTAATTTAGATTGCTATTTGGAAAATTGCAGAGGCGATCAGGCTATGGAGTGAGTGGGAAGAAACATCAATCGATTCGTAGAAATATTCTTGTTAATTTCATGTCTAATTGTGCAGAGAAAGAAGTTGGCATTTTTGTTGGACTTGTAACAGAGCCATTTAGAGATCTGATTGGAGGTATAGCTGTTTTCTTTTTTTCTTATGCAATTGACTCATTCGAAATATATCAATTTAAGTGAAACTCAAATACAATTCTTTGTATGAAGTTGCCAAAATTATATGTCAATTTGCCATATTTTTTTTTCTCGGTTAAAGCAAGCACAGAAAATTTTAGTCTGAGGCTGGACAGAGTTATTCCACTGCGAAAGCAAATCGGTTATTTGAAGATGCTGAAAACTATTCTCAAGCGTTTGACCAATTCCGTGGCAACTTTTGTACCTAATCTTCTCACGATTGTTCTTTTTATTGTTGACATCTGTGGACTATGCCTCGCTCAAAAAACTGAGGTATGTTTAAAGAGTTAACCTTATGATAAAATCATTTTCATGTCCAAAGAATTCGTACAATGGTGTCGTGGTGCTCATGGAATGCAAATGTATTTATATGTATCTATCCAGATATATAGGTAAAGGGGCTTTTCTTGCCAAAAAGCGTAATAATGTAATTTCTCCCTTTGAAAATAACTATAAAAACCGTAAATAGACAATGAAATGGCAATCACGGAGCAATAAACAGTCATTAGCAGCGATTGGTGCTGTAGCCCGGTGGTCTATTGAACCAAAGTTCCGTGATCGATTCCCGTCGTCATGTTTCTACGTTTGCGGAAATCCTGTCGACTTGTCAGCTGCGTCTTTAATTCACTAGTTTTGCCCAAAGGCATAATATAATGATTTTCATTATTATTTCGAAACAGCTCTTCAAACGAGTAATCAAACTACATTGCGTCTTTCTCAAAATATTCACAACTACTACCGTACAAGAATTTCTTCGTAGCTACATTTCGACAGCGTCGCTATTTTCATGTACGAGGAATGAGTAAATTATATGATGATAAAGGGATAGAACAACCAACACACAAATAAACTAACATACCAACGCGAAGAACGTACCAACCCAAATGCGTAACGATAGTTTTGACCCATTGGCAATTTACTCCTTGAAAGTAGCGTAATTAGGCAGTAAATTGTCATTTATGAGTCAATAACCGATCATTTACAGCAAAGGCGCTCTTGACGTAAAAGTAATGTCAGTGATGAGAATCTCTGTTCTATTTCAAACAATTTTTTCACATCGGGGTATTAACTACGCTTACCTCAAATTCTCCTTTAGACATCCTTCAACGAATGCACAGTTAGAAATAGTAATACAACTGCAATGAAAAATGCTGCTTATTCTGCAAATATTTGCCTACCTTACTTCTTCGTACATTGCAACTGCCTTGGTGTTTTTTATGTCGTATCATTTTTGTAATCCCAATTTTAGAATTTCTAGCATATTCATGTGAATTTTCCTTCAATCAATCCGTCACAGACGTTTATATCGATCATAAGATAAAAAAAAATAACTTTTTTTGTAGATCGACCAGTTCTGCATCGTACAGTTAAAGTCGATAAGGCAGACCGGGTTGGCGAGAATTGTTGATTTCTTTGAAATTTTCACTGATATTGATTTCACTGTTTTTACGGAAGACATATTCCAATGTGCCATTCTGCCACAGGTAACTTAATTAATATTGGGGGCCGGGGCGAAGTACACCATTCTTCCAATTGCTCATTGGGGCATTTTGCAGTTAGGGTCTGTTCCCCATTGTATGTAGTTTGTAAAACTTTACCACACTTTACCAAATTTCATGCTCGTAGCATAAAATGCATGAGTCGTTAAAATTGTTATGTTTGGCGAGTGCACTCATTTAGTTTAATCATGTTTAATTATGGACTTTTTTCTGATACTTGTTGAACTATTTAAAAGCTGGGGATTAAAGGAGTCTCATATGATTCACTAAGAACATAACCGAACATGATAATACTACAACTGGCGTAAACATGCAGAAAGTAACAGGGTTATACCAAATTATAAAAGGATTGATAACCAGAACAAATCCACCAAGAAAGGAGACCATAAGTCACTTCATTTTCCCACAATGCTACGGTTTGTACTTTGATTGTCAATTTCATCAATTGACTTATGATGGGTTTATCATACTTTTGAAATAATTAGAATGGTTCATCCTTAGATTGATAAAGTGGAACAAGAGGCACATCAAGTTACACCTTTGCTTAAGCTAATTCACTGTTGGAGCAAGTTTCCACAATACCAGCCATTGCTTGACAAAAAGGTTTCAAAAGAGGATGATGATACTGTCTTGTTTCGTGTATTCTCTATTTTAAAGAACCGTAAAAAGTCAGTGGAAGTTATCAAATTTGTTATGTCGATTGCTGAAAATATTTTACATGCAAATAAAGAAAGCAGGTAAATTTTCCTTGATTAATCCTTAATTCCTTCAGAAGCCCTATATTTAATAGTTGAAACGATTAATTTTGTCTATGATGTTTCTAAGGTGTTCGATGAACTATAGGGATTCTATTATGTAAATGATTATATATGTTGATTCAACTCTAGCTTCTTGTTGTTGGTGAACATGTGGTGAAGCAACTCGTTGTTGTGTATTAAGGAGTACTTAAATTTATATTATAGGTCCATAGAATCTGGTTCACAAAGAATTTTTGCGAAATATTTGAACTTGCTACTTGGATATCTTGGTGACGTGATAAGACCTAAAAAGCGAGCGAAGAGAGCAAAACGAAATTGCAGGGATGATATTTCTCAACGAGAATTGAATGTTCTAGCACAGATCAGTTTATTTGTAAGAGATTCTGATCAGTGCCAGGCTATAATCAATATACTCTTCCCGACAGTTCTATCGACAACTGATGAAAAATATACAGCAAATACATTGGAAACAATCAAAAATTTGCTTGAAAACTGTAAAACTGCCAAAGTACCGTTTGGTAGCCTTACGACGTTGTTCCTGTCCTTGAAAGGAAAACTTGCTAGAAGTCTGTTATGTGACATATTCGAGGTGATTGCCCAAAGAGAAGACGACCTCGGTAGCATCAGCGATCTTATTTGTGACATGAACTCTTGGGATTTGTATCATGTAGAGGAACCTGACTACGATAGACGTTTGAAAGCGTTTGCTACTTTTTCGCAAACTCTATTGAATGGAAATATGTCGAATAAGAAGATAAAACTACTTCTGTGTAGTTGTATTCATCATTCACTGGAAAGCCCTGACATCTCGATAAGGGATGCATCTTTAAGCTGTTTATGTCACGTAATTAATTTTGCTGTGCATAGGAAAGATTTATCTGATGATTTGGTTGAAGGACTTCTTATATCGCGCATTAAATTTGCAATGCGGTCTAAGAATGAGGTGAGATTATGGGTCTATAAAAACTTGATTGTGTTCATTTTAAACAATTTGCCACGTTTAAATTGTGGCTTACAGGAAAAATTAACTAATATCGTATATAAACTTATAGCGAGACTCCTCTAAAGGACACCTCAAATCAACACTAAACCGGAGCCCGGAGGTTTCCTTATTTTGGAGGATTCACCGTTAATTGATTCTGACAAGTTTCAAGTTTCTAGAAGCAATACAATGCTGCCAATTAATATTTAGCTTCCTTGTTTTTTTTATTATTTATGCACTGATTAGGAATTTGGAAATTTAGAGTTTACTTTGTCAGTGCAAAAAGCAAAAGCTCTCTGATTTTTTCTTTTCTTTTTTATGTCGAATTTTTTTCCAAAGAACCTGTCAAAATAAATATTATTTTTTATTTAAAAAACTTTTATGGAATAAGCTATGCAATGCATTTGGTATGATAGTTTCAAACTATGCCCAGTATAATTCGCCTATTGCTTTTACAGATCATAAGAGCAGAATATATTTATATTTTGTCAATGGTTGTGAAGAATTTTGATACAAGTGTTGTGAGTGATATGATCTCTTTAACATCAACTGATCCTGAAATGGATTTCTTTGAGAATATCAGACACGTACAGGCAAGCATGTTTGTGTTTGGGTTCAAATTGCTCATATTTCGATATGTTCTTTCATGTTGAAATAATTTTTATTTGACTAAATGCACTTTGCTTAAAGTTATCTGTACCTTATTGTTCTTCAATTGTGTGACCAGTTCTCGTTACTTATAAGTCGAGCATTGTTTCTTTCAGGTCCATCGCCGAATAAAGGCTGTCAGGCAGCTAACGCTTTGTATCGAGGAAGGCAAGCTAGGAATGAATTCCCTTTATTATTTTCTTCTTCCAATGGTGACGCACTTTATTTCTGAACATAATGCAACAAAAGACCACAACATTGTAAGCGAAACTATAGTGTCGATGGGATGTATCGCTGGTTGCTTGACTTGGCAAAAATACAGCAACATTCTAAGGAATTATCTTAAAATGCTTTGCAAAGAAAAAACAAAACAAAAGACGATCTTAAGGTTTGTTTGCGCATCAAACTTTTGATTTAATGTCAAAGTTAAAGCTTTTTTAAACGTTTTTCAAGTCCGATGCAGTTTTATTGTCATAAATTCTTAATTTGCTACGCCTAGAAAGCTTCATTTGTTTCTTAAACTAAAAAAAATGGGTTGGAAGGATCATAAATGATTTAGATCTCGAAGTGTTTAAGCTTAAATGATATACTATATACTTCCCCCATCTAGTTGAAAATGCATGAAACTATTTGATGCATTGATCTTAATTAATATAATTTCTTGTTTATTACAGGATAGTCATTGCTATTTTGAATGCATTCCCATTCAACCTCTCAGTTCTTGATGGTAAATATTTTTGCTTTGATTTTTACCTGTTTTTTTCTTTGAAGTAAAATACCAGCTGTTTTAACATATTCTATTTTAGTTTCTAGTTAAACCAGTAATAACGTAAATTGTCATTAGTTTATTGTTGATTATTGTATGCATTTTATGTTTTCATGAGCAATCTCTTTAGAAGTATAATTAGCAATTTCTCGCACCAAAGAAACTGCATATTTTAATATTAAAACCTTCGGTTTTTTCAGTAGATCTTTGTGCAAGAACTACAGGATTCTTGAAAAAACTAAGGCTACAGCTAATCATTCTGTTTTATATGCAGCATCATTTAAATTTGCAACGATGTAAAATATCGGCAAAATGTTTAACTATTTTAAAAATGTGAAAAGGTGTAGATTGACAGTTCCTAGTATTGGAATGGTTCAATCAAATTCTTGTTTTGTTGTAAGATTTGTAGATTTAAGGTTGTTTAACAACATGCTTCTAAAATCTATAAATGAATATAGAAACAGCATCGCCAATTTTGTCAACTCATAAAGAACCAAAGAAAAGCAAGCTGGCATTTAATATTCCTGGCAAGGATGATAGCCAAATTGAAATGAATTTTGTTCAGCAAACCGACAATGATCATGAAATGGGGGAGAAATTGTCTGAGCAAGAGGAAACTAAATTCAGTGAGATCTATTTCGACAAGTACGGAGAAGAAAAATTAGTGTTAGCTAGAAAAATTCACAAAGCTATTGCTACCAACATTTTGCCATTGTTACACCGCTCTCTAAATCAAAAGGTACTTTTCAGAAATGTTTTACTTTTAAAACTCATTGAACCCAATTTATATCTTTAGAAACCAATGGCAATCTTTTAGTTAAAGATTTTCCTGATCTTACATTATATATGTAGCTACAGCATTAAATATTCGCAAGGACAGCTTCTGACCACCTTTTTTCTCAATTTTTCCTAATGGAACTCTTGCTAGCTGCAAAGTGACGTTATCGTTTGCAATATTTTAATTTCCGTTCTAGTCATTCACTGAAGACTTTCATCGCAAAAGTCGGAATAAGCAAGTGGACGATGAAGAGATACTTCGTATACCCTTGGCTCTTGCTATAGTGAAGCTTTTGCTACATCTGACAAAAGCAACCTTACATGATCATCTTCCTGGGTAGGACTTTTGATGCAGGAAAAATAGTTCTTTTCTTGAAAGAAATATTAACACATTGAAAAGTAAACAGGAATGGTTTTATGTACGAAGAATCCGTACATTATTTAGTTGTAAGGGTTTATCCCTGTTTGGCTTGGATATCTTACTTAGCTAACTTGGATAACTAACTGGGATATCTTAACTTTTATTGAAGACAGGTTTTTAGTTCGACGACTAGACAGCTGAACAGTCCGTTGTGATTGTTTTATTTCTTTGTTGGGTTCTTTTTAGCTTCTGTATTGAGATGGATAGTGTAGACATTGGATAGCCATACCAGTTTTCAAGTTTTGTGGAAACGTATTGATTGGTTCAAAACTGGTAAACATGCCATTGATATCATCATGAAGCTGATTTTTGCAAGTATTGGCATTTTTTATTGTCTCATTCAACTTAGGGTTCTTTCACGGATCTGCCAGTCACTAAAGAGCAGAGCAAGAGACGTGAGAGATACAACAAGAGCAACCTTGGTGAAAATTGCATCATGTCTTGGCCCAGCATACGTCACTTACGTTTTACAAGCAATTACAGCTGCTCTTAAAAGGGGATTTCAGGTTATCTATTTATTTCATATACATCTTATCTTGTTTTTTTTTTTGTTAGTCAACATCCTATAGTTCAGTTTTGGTCTTTTTTATTTTTTTTTATCCGTAGCAAACATGGTGACTTAAGCTGTAAAGTAACTTAAGTATAAAGCTGGCTTTAGTGGTATTTCGTTATCATTTGCTTGCCCCTTTGGGGTTGAGATGGGTGTTTTGGGATCGCCTGGCGGTCACAATGTGCTTTATGAACCCGCATATAAGAGCACCAACTTCTAAGAACCTTTAGGCTTAGATATTTGCAGAATTTTCCAAAATGAAATGGAACTTTTGTTGATACAGCTTGAGTAGATATATGATAAGCTGCTAAGCGTCAAAAGCGAGAAATTTATGTGTATTTTGAGTATGTTAAACACTCATTTGCAATAGCTTCTGTAGCTTTTTAGACCCTTACCAAAGTCAATGCATTTGTAGGAGCATAAGCTCCAAGTCTTTGATTGGCTAACGCCGAAAACACACTTCAAAACAAATTCTATCAAATTACGTTCGGCAAAATCACCAACAAACGCCCAAAAAAACAAGATTTAGGCCACTTTGCCCATGTGAACAAGCCCACTTTAGAAAGAAAACGCCGAGTAAAAATGCCAGTGCCTTATGCGAGAAAATTTACTAGCGTTTCGGACCTAGCCCTCTATCGGAGTAGCATCTACAGCTTAAAGGACATGTGACACGGTTTTTGATTCTGTACTTTTTCCGACTCAAATCAGTCAAAGGGGACCAGAGAAGCCCACTTTAGGGTTTTTCCTTATATGGTGTTGTGACGTACAAGTTGACAGGTCGTCTTATTCCTTTCTTTGCTTGTGTACGGGATTTTCGGGTTCCATCACGAGAAAGGCTGATAACTTTTGTTACCGGTGAGCACTTTTAAATCGACTTCGAATTGAGCGAAAATACGTCTTAGCCAAAGTTCCGTACCGATTTCAGCCAATTTCGCGCAAGAGTTCAAACGTAAACACGACAGTTTCATCTTTGGACTCTGAAGAGGAGGATGAAAATGCGAATGGCGAGGAACAACGGGACGGTGGTAGTGATCGGGTTCAATAAATATGCATAGCAATAGGTGATAAAAATTGGAATTATAAAGGGAAAGGTGTAGTATACTCAAGTGTAGACCAGAGAACACAAACACATGATTTGCTTGATGAAATTGCAGGTAAACAAAACGACAGTGATAGGCCTAGTATTTTCTTCAAGTCCTCAATAAGTACGAAAACATCGAAAATGAAGCCAAAAAATGGTTGATCTAACTACTGTACAGCTATTATATACTATATTAAATATAATGTAACAAATATGTAAAATTGGAGGAAAACAGTTATTTCGTGTCAGGCAAGCTGAACCTGTATTGTTGTTCTACCTAACGGCTTCGTCTCAAGAAAAAAGAGTGATTTCAGAGTTTACCTATAAATTCGTGAAACCCTGCGATCATTTTCGAAAATATCTCATTTAAATTTAGTCAAACGATTTCTCGTGTAATTTTAAAAAACTTGTTTTTTTATCTCGCATTTGCCCTACTGTTTCTTTGAAAACAAAAATTGAAGAGACGGCATCCGGTTTCATCTCCGTGTTTAGATTTATAAAATAACTAGTACTAAGTCTGGATCTCTCACTGAAACGAATCATTTGCGAAATGCCGAAAAAATAATTCTAGCCACCTAAGGGGGCGGTGCCATCAAACCATGCTTTGTCTGTGTATATTTATATTCCGACGTCCCATTCTCAACTCGACGCTTTTGTCATGGTTTAGCATAGCAAACTTTGTACAATTGCCGAACATGAAGAGTGGAATACCTCTTCTAATTACTAAGGCATTTAGACAACGGAACGATAAGAGAATAGAAGATAGGTTCTGCACGGAGTGCCTTAAAACTTGTTTGAAGAAACGATCTTTCACTGCGAAAATTCCAAAGTTTATGATCGCCTTGTCCAGTTGGCCATTAGTATCTTGATGGCAAAGGTCTGTTAGAGGTAGGAACAAACTTCACATACTTTTCTAGCTGTCTTCTGTATAACCAAATATCCAAATCATCGGCTGTCGGGGATGATCATCTGTTGATGGTTGAAGGGCACTTCTAATATTTAGAAGTTATGGTTTAACCATTTTAGAACTAGTGAAACGGGTGAAATCACAGCCAGTAGGTCAAGAGCAGTTTTCAAATCGAAGTGGAAGGACTGGAGCAAAGCATCCACAATTTTAATGAGGCAGCAGAGAAAATTCATTTGCTGGTTTCAGATCACCATAATCAGATATCAACATGGGTGAGAGAGAATGTGCAGGAGATCAAACATTGAATAGACAGAGTTCTTACTCAACAATAAGGCCGGATCGTTAGACCTTTCAACATAAAGAATTACAATTGAATCATTAAATCCCACTTTAGAAAGCTAAATATTAATTCACATCAAAGACCAGTTAAAAAAGCCTACGCGGTACTTACCAGCTTGTGGAGAGTAAACGATTTGCACCAAATCACTTGCTGCTTGGTCGCGATCGTCTACAATTAGGCCCTCATTTCACCTTTCACTTCGCCACTGAAATCCTCTGCACTTCCCCGATATGGTACAAATGGGTATGATCGAATGCCTAATTGTACTTCTTTATCTTCACTGTCAATCAGATCAAACCCCTCGATTCATGTTCAATTGCACTGTAATCGTTCATGTTGAAGCGAGATCCGTACATCTAGTCACAGAGTCAGAATAACGGATACTCTTCAACAAAGGGTATACAACTCGCATTTCTCTTATCGCTTTGGCATGCACGAAACTGATGAGTGCTGCGAAAAGCGCTTTTTGTAAAATCTCCTATCGTCTTATCATTTGGTATTCACAGCAATTAGCATTGTCTTTAGATTTTAAAATTGCTATTTTGATTGGGTACCATAAATCTTCTGGTAAAATGTCTCTCTTATTTGTAGCTTCATGTTCTAAGCTATACGCTAAGGGCAATTCTTGATGGATTATCTGCTCAACTTTCCCCTGGAGATCTCGATTTGTGTATGGATTCTATTTTAGAGGTGCGTTACTTGCTTTAAGTTTTAGCAGCCTGTATTTATATTATAGGGTTAATTGGTTTACATCATACTTCCAGTCTGTAAATGTTTTCTATCGTCAGCCAATTCAATTCTGGCTAGAACAGTTAAAAGAACACCTATTTATGTTGCAAATTACTATTAAAATTGAAAAACATAGAAAAGAAGTGAAAGAGGGAACTACTTGTGGATATCTCTTTTTGCGTATTCAGTTTTTTTTCTTCTCCTACTTTCAGGTTTTAATTGCTGACATTTTCCACAATGTTTCCGACGAAAAAGAGTTAGTAGGCGTCGTGGGCAAGCTACATGAAGCCAAGTCGAACCAAAGCTACGACTCCTTTGAGATTGTTGCTAAGTTTGTCTCACCAAGATCGTTTGAATATGTCATAGAGGCTGTACGAAAGGTGTGTTTCCTTTATGCTTAAAGTAGTAATTAAGATGACATTAAATGAGAAACTATCGACATTTTATGTCCGGTACAGTAAAATGGGCCTGTTAATTCAGGCCATTGAAAGAGGAACGTGAGTGTTTTTCACAATTTTACAATGGCTTGCTGCTGGTACGCTAAAACGACTGAATAAAAAGTACTCATCCTTGTTCTTGATATACTCATCAGAACGAAAAACACAACCTCCCCATCCTCCCTTGAGCTCAAACAAGTCTTGTTGCAGCCTCCCGCAGTGCGACCTCACTAGTTGTACGCGATGATCAGCTGCGAAAGTAAACCATTCCATTAGGGCTGAAGTTGCCCATTGTATGGTACATCCAATGTGTTACTTATTCCGATTAGTTTCGTGTAATCATAAATCCTAAAATGTAATAAACATTTGTGCCGAAGTTCTTGGAGCAGTCTGGCCTATTTACCTGAATCAAAAGTCCGTTTGTTATCGCATTGCATTTTGGGTGAGGGTGTTACTCTTTATACAATGTTTAATGCAAAAGAAGAAAAGATAGAGTAGCTCCTTGTTGCATTTGGTCTTGACTTCGGAATAATTGTTTTTAAACGTAGCTGCGATATTAGATCAGGCAAGGTGACGGCCTTTGAGAATCTTATGTCTACCAAATACCTTTGTTTTTATTTTACCAAATAAGTAATAGTGATAGGAGAGATTAACCTGTCAACGTTTACCACTGTTTTGGGTTTTCGTGTTAAAATCAATTCTACAATATTTTTTTGGAAACCAAGAAAGGAAAAAGAAATGTCAAAAATTCAGCAAATCATCAAAACAGAAATCTCAGGATGGTAATTCCAAAGGACTGCAAATTCTGTAAAGTATTCCAGCTCAGAAAATGTCTTTCCCATTTGGAGTTTTATCTTTTCATGGTGAAATGAGAAAATTTGCTAGTGACGTCACTGATGTGTTCCCTCCAACATATTCGTTCTACAATATCTTGATAACCTTTGGCCCCATTTCAATCCGGTTTTCTTTCATTATTACTATTATGAGTGAAATTTATCGTTTTCTTTGCAGTTTGTTGAAACTGGGCAATCTCACGTTATTAGAAATAAAATCAAGGAGGTTTTTAGACGAATCAGCCTTGGGTTTCAAAAGAATTCTGCTCTCAGTGAAAAGAACCTTCTCATATTTGTTTATCGCGCACTGACTGTTTTGAAACCAGTAGAAAGCATATCTGAAGAATCGTATGTACACCTTATTTTGCCTTTAAAGCATTAAAGCATTAATTCCTTTTTTGAATTTGCTGTTGTGTTGCATTTCGTATATCAAACTAAGTTTCCAATGTAGTTCCAACAGTTCATGAGCAGTTGCTGATTCAAGTTTAAGAGTGAAAACCGATTGTCACCAGCTGCCGATGACCTTAATATTGCTTATAATGTTTCCATCTTTGCCATCTGCTGAAAATGAAGGAATCTTAAATTATAGTATAGCGATTTAGGTGCCTTGGTGGTAAAAATTATCCATTCGTTTTTATCTCATTATTCCTATTGGGTTTTGCCTGCATTAAATTAACATGTGGTTATCGCTGAACCTTTTTTATACTGACTGTTTATGAGAAAGTGACGTCGTTTATACCCGTGAAAGAGATTGCAGACAAACAATTTTGTTCGAACTTCTGCATAGTCTTCTCCTTCTGGTGTAGGTTATTGCTAATCCCGGTTTATGCACTGTGAGTGTTCTATGTCTATCAGTCCAGAGTGCACAGAATTCCGTTGTATCAACATTACATCTATATTTTCTAAAGTTATAATCAATATAATCAATAATTAAAATTTCATATCCTTATTTAAGTGGAATTCCTACCCTTGCTTGATAAGAAAAAAATGTGTTAATTTTTCAGAAAAGATGAGTCGCGTAATAGTCAGACAGTTATTGAAGACATTTATTTGGTAAAAAGTGAGCCAGGGCGCTCGATGGAAGTAGTAATTCGTGACAGGAATGCCAATTCTGATTTGCTGATTGAATTTGGATTACAGGTGAATTAATAACCTATCACCGTCTTTGACTTCCATCTCACTTTGTCAGTCAAGTGCACCAATATTTCAGCTCGGAAAAATTTGGAATGTAGCTACATAGACGAATTCCTTGTTTGTTTCATCTTGTATTTTGAAGCTTTTTCTTTTTGATTAACTGTAATAGCATTTATGCATTCATTTTCAATAAGCTTTTCCCACATCTTTTAAATCTTCATAAAAATCATGAAGATTATCGTGGTATTCTTGCAGTTTTGAGCATGTAATTTTCCTTTCTTATTTCTAATTCTTATTTGTGATCCTCAGTTTTTATTATATTTCAGATTTTGCACTTGTCCTTAAAACGACTTCGACAGCAAATATTGACGCAAGAACTATTAGAATTGCTCGACCCTTACGTAGTAGTCCTCATCAGCTTTTTTAAGTCAAAGTACAGTAAGGTAAACAATTCCTAAGCTAGCTATAAATGTTTAAAGAGAGGAAATATATCGAAAGCAATGTCCAACGCAGCAGTCTTTGTTATCATCGATAATAAAACCTTTCCTAAAACCTTCATAAAAAGATTGAGGAATTGATAACCCGCCCAACGCATTCGAAATTTCAGTTAAATTGTTGTGCGTATCTTGTTAGGTTGTCTTGAGTATTTATATTTATTTAAAATGGAAGTACGGGAACAAACCCATACCAACATACCACATGATAGACTACCCGATATTAAAACGGCAGTTTTCATAGTAGTAACAGAACAACAGTCCTAAATCGAAATAAAGAATGTCGAGGACTGTATCCATTTCTAAATCTACATAATATATTACGGAAACAGTCGTAGGGAATATCACCACTTCTATAAACAATCTTAAATTTCAAGTGCATGATTTTGCCGGGTCTATGCGTCATTTGCAGCTTTTTTTATATGTTTTTTTCAAAGTCTTACTCTTGCCTTATCTTAATTTTTCCTAAATATTTTAATTAGGTTGTCCATCTCTGTACCAAGTCTTTGGCATTGCTAGTTCAGTTTCCCCTTCCGTCAATCAGAAAGAACATATATGACATAGCAGCATCCTTGTTTAAGTTGCTGAACAAATATTGTAGAGTAAAAACCGGGGAAATGGAAAACCGAGATCTTGTTAGATCTTCATTCAAAGTAAGCAAAATCATTACTTAGTCCATATTTGTTTGCCTGTTTTTCAGACCTTATTTGCTAGTAGTAGTATTATAGGCCTGCCGGGTATAAAACAAGATTTTGTTAGGTAAAGATATCCTTCACTGCTTTGCTGAAAAACAATATTTCCACAGAAAAGAATTACTTCTAAGTTCGTTGATCTCATTGATTAATTTGCAACGTTTTTTAGAGAACTACTTGGTTGATTTAATATGACATCTAGATTCGTTATAAGATATCTACCAAGATAAGATATGAACTGCAGAGTACACATTGCAACTTTGCTGAAAACAAATTGTCACTTGCTGTTTATTTAGGGTTAAGATTTGGAAAATTCATGTTAGCCACTTTGTCCATATCATACTTGTTCTGATTAGTTTCCCACCAGAATTCCACCTCAACACGAAACTCGTGGCAATCTTCAATTTTAAATTTTTGGCATTGCTAAGAAAAAATACATTATACCTTTTTAAGTTTTGTGATAGGAGGATTCGTTTACAAGAACGTTTTTGTCATATGAAATGCTACAGTGATGGATTTGGGATGTTCTCAATTTGGTTATTTTCGAAAACGATACTGAATTCAGTTCTTGTTACTCCAGGCTATAATTGTACTTTTGCAAGATAGAAAGAAATGCAAAATTACTGACGATCAACTAAAGGCAAGAACCTATACATTATTTTTCTGAACGCTTCGCCCAGTAACTTTATTTTGAATTATTTACAACATTGAAAATCTAACGTGCTGTAAATTGTTTTATCTGTTAAAATGCTCTGTTCTTTTTCTTCGAGTTTAGAAATATATTTTGAACCACGACTTTTATAGTGTTGTACCCATTCATTTCAATTATTTTCAATTAACAGATTCTTCTAACATTCATTGAAGAAGACATATACGATCACGCGCAGCAGGGGATTGCTTTTTCACTTCTTAAGGTGAAATATTTTTAAGTTTCGTTTGATTTTATCAAAACAGATTTCGAATGTGTATCTATATTACTCTATAAAAACACCATACCCTTTAACCTCGCAAAGGGGATAATTATTTTCGTTCAAATGGCAGAGAAAATGATATTTCGACTGAAAGAGTTTGAAAAATTGCCTATTTAAATGTAGCTACCCAAACATTTTGATGGACCAAATATTCCACAGAGCAAAATTACAGGGCCCGGCATAAAATCCAGAAACACAATTTTCCTCTTCTAACGACCTATTACCCAAGTTTAAACTACGGACACATCATTTAAATAATTCCAAACCCGTTCATAACCATTAGTGACCCAGACACGAAAAGAAAATTCGAAGACACCAAACCAGTGTTAGCCTTAAAGCAGCCCCTAAATGTCACTTCTATATTAAACAAAGCAATTAATTAACTAAATTTATATTGATTGCACACCCTCGAAACACAAGATATAGCTAGTGTACTTGAATATATAATCGCAATTCACCTGCAATAGTAAGAACGTTGTTTTTTCTTTTTCGTGCAACCTTTGTAAGGGAAACATGAATTACATTGGGCAAACAACAATTTTAAGCAAGAAGCGAGATATCGACTTACAACTTTCCTAGACAAGTGTTTAACTGCGGAAAAACGAATAAGAAATTGAAAAACCCTTCTCGTGAATCTATGCTTATATAAAATTACAGAAAGTAACTCAAATGTACTAGTATAGTACGATAATAGATGATTACAATTGAATTCACGCCTTGATGAATAGAGTTAATCAAATCTACTCTGTGAACCCCCGTTAGTACGAGATAACGTACATCCATCGGTCAGTATTAATCCTTTTCGCCTTATATAACAGAAATCTATACTCTAACTTTGAGTATAAAGTCACACGCTGATGAGAGCGTAGGTTCGAAAGGCCGCCAAAGGGTGCCAAGAATCTATCTCTGTCTTTGGGTCCGCCTTCTTGATAGTATAAATTTTTTTAATATTCTTAATGTTGAGGGTCAGTTTTTGATTCGGTTACCTCTCTTAATCCATGTAGATCGCTTCATATAGGGTATTAAGCTTCTGCAGATAATTGACTACAAAGTTCCAATTTCTTACTTACTTCCTTTTAAATAATTAAATGGGGAAAATCTTTACCAGTGTAACTGCTTTTCTAATTCAATGTCACATTTCCTGTTAGGTGATCCTGGCAAGGAAACTGAATATTCCAGAGATTGTTGCAGTCATGGAGAAAATTGGGAAAATTTCAATAGTTAGTGATTCTCAATCTGTACAATTGCAATGCAGACAAGTAAGTATTTTAATCATGTTTAATTCTATGTTAAACCACATGAGCTTTAACCAAGGTTTTTAAACTTTTCGATATTTTGCGCTTAATGCCAGCTTTTATATCAGCGCAAAGTAGATTAACGAGTTTAAATAATGAGCTGCAATCCTCCTAGCCATAAACTTACAGAACAAAAACGAAATAAACTTACATAACACAGAACATTAAGTTTCCATGAAAATAGATCGAGCCCGAAATTAGTGCAGGAAATATGTGGAATCTGTAATATAGCAAAACAAATCTTAATCCGTTGAGTAAAGATAACTCTTTGGCTCACATAACTCTCCCTTCTTGTATTTGTAGCCGTAGTAGCACCTGTAGGTATGTTAAAGTATGTCTTGTTTTGCAGAAGTTATCTGCTACCCCCGATTTGTCGGGTCGTTTGTGTATATAATGTCTCATCGATGTTTAGCAACTATGTGCTGTAGTCTGCGTCCTGAATAGCCAATGTTTTGGCATTCGGTTTTGTTGTTACTTGGACCAAATGGCATGAAGATAACTATGGTCGAGTTACAGTCAAGTTTTAGTCTTTTTTTGAAAGTTTTGTTTGTGTTGTGGATGTAGTGGTATGTTTAAAGTTCTGTATATGCTGGCAATTCTTTAGGGGGAGCGGGTGACGAAGCTCCGGCTGTGATTTCATCACAGCTTTAAGTCTAAAGCAACGCAAACTACGGAATGAGATCAGTTTTCAATTTTCCAACATTCAATGTTAGAGGTTTACATCAAGAATTCAAGAGAGAAAATCTTGCAGATGATTTAGAAAAATACAATGTTGACGTTTGCTGTCTGCAAGAAATGAAATTACACGAGGGCCTAGACACAAACGTAAAAAATAACCGTCTAATATGCCTACCATCTGAGTCGGTACACTACGGAATTGGGTTCTTCGTATCTTCAAAATTTGTCAATCATATATACAAATGCTGGAAGGTCTCCGACAGAATTTCAGTTTTACAAATTCGAACTAAAGACCCAGTCTACGAATGTCAACAAAAAAATGAAACATTGTTGAAAATTTCTTTAGTGAAAAAATTTATCTGTACCAGACGAGGGACGAAAACCGTGATCAAGAAAACGGCAGTGGTAAATTTTATCACAATCGTGAATGTATATGCCCCCACCACAGAGCGCGTTAAAAGCCACATAGATGAATCGGATCAGTTATATTCAGATTTTGGGAACCTGATTTCTGAACTTAAGAAGGGAGCATCTCTTGTATTGATAGCAGGTGATTTTAATGCAATAGATGGAAAAGGTTCTGGGAATGAAGTATGCCTGAGGAAATACTCAAGAGGAAAGAGAACAACAGCGGTCAAACACCTGTCGATTTTTGCAATATTCACGATCTATTCATCAGTAACAGTGCTTTTCGACATCTTGCACGGCATATTACCACTCGGGAATTCGCAAGAGAAGTCAACAACAAAGTTATTCATATTTATAACCAAATTGATTATATCATATGTCCGGGGAATGGGAAACACGTCCTAATAGATGCACGATCTTATGGTGGCACGCAGGTCAACAGCGACCAACGCATAGTAATATGCAGATTAAGAATAGAGCCATTTGAAATATTTCGAAAAGCAATAAGTACAAATAAAACACCTTTCAACTGTACAGCATTGATCAAAGATAAAAATTTACAAGCAAAGTACAAAAATGAAGTTGAAAAAGAGCTACAGCAATGTAAAAGTAACGATTGGAAGACAATTAAAGAAATAATTGCAAATTCAGCACAAAACCATCTAGGACATATTAAGAAAGTTGGACCAAACCAAAGAACTCACGACCAAGAAATCCAAGAATTGTCAGAGAAGCAAAAACAACTTCGACTAAACCTGTCCCGCTGTCATGACATCGTTGAGTACAATGCGATGAAAAAAGAACGAAATAAGATCTTGCATGAAATCAAGCTGAGACTCAAGGAAAACAAAGACCAAAAATTAAATCAGAAAATTAGTCAGCTACATCAAATAGAAGATACCTCAAAGATGTATCAGTTAGTCAAAATTCTACAGCAAAAGTCCTTCACAAATCCTTATGTGCATATTGAGAACAAAAAGTGCATATCACAGCCACCGGAGATCTACAAAGTAGTTCGAGAAGTAGTTCGAGAAGCACTTCAACAACGATGATGCTAGCAGTAAAGCCATATCATGGGCAGCCTTGAAAATTGAACAATGAAATATCAACAGAAGAAGTAACAGCGAGCATAAATAGACTGAATAATAACAAAACCCCAGGAATTGTTAAAAAGTACGGCCCCCTGAAACTGTTTGCAAACATAAAAAAAAAAATTCAATGAAGCACTTGAAAGGAAATAGAACTAGGATTAGGTGAAGGCATACTAGTGTCCTTACAGAAACCTGGCAAGCCCAATGGCCCTTTTACCAACCTCCGACCAGTAATATTACTCCCACTACTGAGAAAGATCTTGTGAAATATAGTTCTGAGGCGCATGCAACCTAAATTGGAGCATTTCCTAGCAGATTCACAAGCAGCATATCGACCAAGTCGCAGCACATCAGACATACAAATGGATTATTCCAAAGACACAAATATCACAGACTAAAGTTTACGTCACTTGTATAGACATGAGCACTGCGTTTGATACAGTTCGTCGTGAACAGCTTATTGATATTCTAAATCGATCCCTCGAAGAAGATGAAGTAATAATGATTCAATTGTTATTAATCAATACGACTCTGGACATAAGGATAAACAACGCAGAGACAGAGCCTTTTACCAGCAATATGGGTTGACCACAGGATGATGAGCTCAGTGGTGTTCTGTTTGACATCTATTTTGAAGTATCACTTCGAGCAGTAAGAGAGTTTAGACATGGCATGAACAGTGATAATGATGAAGAAAGTGGAAAGAGGCCCCCAAAGTTTCTACCTCAAGAAGCTATATTTGCTGATGATGCTGATTTCCTTACAGCAAGTTAAGAAGAAAAGAATGCCATCACGGACAAGATTTGAGAGATTCTACTAAAAAACAATTCGGAAATAAACGATAGCAAGACAGAGCAAACGGAAATTTTTCGAGGGGATAGTAACACAGAGCGATGGAGCACAGTCAAAAAGCTTGGCTCTCTGTTAGGAGATACGGAAGATATAAAAAGAAGGAAACAGTTGTCCATTGCATCCATGAAAAGAATAAGTCACTTCTGGATCAGGAAAGACTATGTCAGCGAAAAACTTCGCCTCAAACACTACAGAACACTTGTAAAACCAGTCTTGATGTATAACAGCTCACTTTGGGGATTGACACAATAGAATATAAAGGGTCTTGATGCTTTTCATAGACAGCAACTGAGACAATTAATAAGAAAAAGATACCCTAACAAGATTTCCAATCAAACTTGTATAAAAGATGTGAAGAACGACCAATTTCAATAGACATCCTGAATAGCAGATGGCGGTTGTTTGGTCATGTATTACGTTTATCCGATGAGACACCAGCAGTAAGGGGGATGAAATTATACTTTGAAAGTTCAGGAAAAGGGTTCAGAGGCAGACCTCGAGAAAGTTAGTAACAACTTTAAACAAAGACATCACCAGAGCGAAATCAATGTAAAGAGACTTTCCAATATCAACTATGAAGAAAATGGAAGACTTCGAACATATAAAATTGGCACCACAGGATCGAAAAGAGTGGAAAAAGATCTCAGAAATAGTTTGCAGGGCAGCAGAAGTTTGCAGCATGTCTTTCAAATTTCAATAGATGCATTGTCGTTATGACACACTCCGATCGTGCATGGTTGCATGCAAGTATTTCGCACCGTTTTTCTTCACGCATTACCGCGATTCATCCCTGGGCTTTTTCCAAAGATTGACAGTTTTTAAAATGCATCTCATTTAAGTCCGAGTTGCATGAATTTGAAGTTGAACGAAAGTATATTTACAACAAACTGCAAGTATGTTCATTGATGGTGAATGGTATGGCATGTCAAAACACAAATGTTAACTACATTATAAAGGCAACCGGTACTACATGACAGATCTACAAAGCAGATGGCCCTTTTTTACTAAAACTGCTGGGTTTGGATTACAAGTTTCATTATTTTGTTTTACCTTGATAGATTTGCATGGATTTGCATCAATGTTTCAGCGATTAAGGATGGAATCGATACAGGAACACATTGCAAATAAATGTATTAATCATAATAATTCTTTTCTGGAGGTTTCAGTGATTTCAGTAAATGGAAACGACACAGGAACCACAGCGAAGATGCCGCGCAGCAGCATCGAGCGGGTTTAAAATACATGTAATAATTACAACTTTGTTAAAATCTACCCCTTGCACAGAATATTTTTTAACGCGCGAATGTATGTATCCTGATTTTCTTTTGTTTAGAGCTGCACCGTTTAACGGTCGACGTTCTTTCTTCGATTCACCCGTGGATATCTGAGCAGTGTTGAATCTATTTCATTTTGTAAACTTACTGCTAACGTGCTCGCCATTTTTGATCCAAAACATATTTCCCTCTTGGCTTCTCGAGGCACTTCTGCCATACTACCTGAGATCTCTGCTTCAAGCAGGTTGCGTATTTTTGAAAAAATCTATCCTACTTCCAAAGCCTCGAACGTCTGCTTGCTTTATTTTGTATTATTTACGTAAATTTCCCTCGAGTTTTTGAGTAAATCTCCGATAAAATTCTCTGTATGGGTTTGCCATGTTTTCCAATGCTCTCAAAAGCCATTGTACTGTAAACAACTGTGCTGTTTTCCCACTGGGAGAAGACAAAGGACGATTCTCTGTGATCCGTATCCGTGTCCAGTGCTCCTTCGCTGACAATATACATTGTTATATCTGATAATCTATCATCATATTTGAAAAAGCAATAATTCGACTGAAATTAAAAAGCAAGATGTAAAAACTGTTAAACTGTTCTGTGATCATCAGCTTGCCAGAACTCTTCGTACATTGCTTCAGCGCTATTTTATTTTCAAACCAAATCGTACAGCAGAAAGCATTCAAAACTACAGCTCACGCCCCCACTCTTTATGGAGAATAACAATAAAAAGAGTAAAGGTTATGTCAGCAGTTTCAATTCTCTAGTGAACATGTTTGTCTTTCGTAGTAACACACGCCTCTGCGATAGCTACTGTTAAACGGTTGGTTAAGCCCTTCCCGTTGGTCGACCATAGGCTGAAAGATTAATTGGAACATTCGCAAGTATCATCAAACGAGTGAGGTGGATAGAATTCTTCCCTCTTAAAGATGACGTGGATTCAAAGGATAACTAGCGAATTGAAGAAATTTTCGGGTTGGACCACCGCAAATCAACAGTTAAGGCCATTTGAGAAAGGCATGTTCATTTGGGTTTTGCAGTGCATTTGAAAACATCAAGTTCAAACACATATCCCATCAGTTCAAAGCTATTCTAACAAGCGACAAAAGAGATAAGGAACTCTGGGACTAAGCTTGAGCAACTGAATAGAAAAAGACACCTTCTTCTACTACATTTATAATTCGAAGAGAGTGTGGTGATCTAATATGTGAGAAGGTGATGTACTAGAATTAATACATGAATCCTTGTTTGAGTTTTCCAAGCTACCACCTTAATCTAACTCAATATATCTATAGTGCAACACACTATGCTTGCTAGAGTGGGAACCCATATCAAAACATGTACGAAACTGGGCCTGCTACCACAACTCTCACCAATAGGGAATACGTTAATATGATTGCGTAAATTCCTAACTCTTTCAGTAAGAGGTTCGTTAGTTGTTTGGAGCTAAATCGCTATGAATTGCTATACCATCAAGACTACCTTAATAAAAGAAGTTCACTGGACTGCATTTCGCAGTTATCGAATGATGAACTGAGTGCTGAAAAAGAACGCCTGCAAAGATAAATAATTTTTTTGGCGAAACTAGAAAGCGATGTTAATTGGTAAATAGAGTTATGGCTAATGCTGTATTTACAGAATTTGCTGCAATTGGTGGGCCTACTACAAACCACTTAGTTGAAAGCCCCTACCGCTACTATCGCGTGCCACTGTTTTTGAAATCTGTCACATATGGTTTATAAGCGTACTTTGTAGTAAGTAGTATGAGTACTTAGTATCTAGTATATCATAATTAACTTTGCAATATGTTTTGTCTGTAACCGCGAATACGAATGTCAACAAGGCAGTGAAAAGCTATATTTTAAAGAAAACTGGTTTTCATTTTAATGAGTTCAAGTCGTAAAGCAATTTCTTCTTGTCTGAATGAATTTGAATATTATGTCCTTCTTTTTGTGCTGCAGTTAATGCTTCAGTATCTCCTCGACTACCCTCTTGGAAAGAAATCTGAAAATCACGTGGAATTTTACGTTAACCAGCTAGAGTAAGTTTCTTTACCCCTAGTTACATTATTTTTTGTTATATGGTTACTTTAGAAATCGGACCCATAGCAAAATATAATTGAACAGCATTTAAATTACTAATATCTGTTAAAAATGGATAGCGACCTGTGTTCAGAAGAAAATGGTTTGCGAATTGATACTTTCTCAACACAGTTTGACGATATTTTTATATTGGATGCCTCCAAATAATGTTTTCCTAATACCAATTTTCAAATTATATTGCTCAAAATTCACCATTGCATTCGTCCTGTTTCCATATAGTTTATTTAGAAGTATTAAATACCCCTGTTCAAAAATTTCTCTTTTTGTTTTCGTAAATTTGCATTTTCCAACAGTTGTCGGACACGAGTAAGATTCTAACCAACAATCTTTTTTGACTTTTAAGTATTGTACTGTGATTATCTTCGTTAGGTATGAATGGGAAAATGGAAGACAGTCGGCACTTGAAATGCTAGTTTTGATCTTTAAGAATTTTCCACAGGTATAGTAGCTAGTATTGCTGTTATTTTGCTCTAAAAATATCCCTCTTGCATCTTTCTGGCTGCAAAACCCTAAATATTTTTGCTTCGTACATATAACCTTTAAAAAGGATTTTTTGAGGAAGAGTCATTTCTATCCTTTTGTGGTTATTATGGAATTGGTATAATGTTTGTGTCTTATTTATTTTAGAAACGATTGCAAGATTATGGTGGATTCTTCTTTGTTCCATTGGTGATGAAACTGATAAACGATGACTCCTCGGTGTGTCGCAAGCTGACAATTGTTGTTCTTAAAACATTGCTAGAGAAGGTAAGGAGTTCATTTACCAACTTGATTGGTTTCCATTTTATTCCAGTTTTTCGTGAAGCGTTACTGCGTGCGTACCTATAAAGGACAAGAATGAACTGGGCAATTGATATACCCTTCGTTTGTTTTTATTGTTTTGGACATAAAAATTGGGAGATAGTGAGGAGAATCGAGTGGCGTGAGTTCCGCTGTTACTTTGATGTTTTGTAGTACTATGTCTTGGTTTTTGAAAAATTTATAGTATGGAAAACCCGATCTTTTGCGTCGTGCTTCCTACCCTGTTTGCGAGCTCGTGGTACCCCAATGGGGTTTAAGTGGAGTTTAAACCAACCAAGTCTAGAGCATAACGAATGAAGCATGTCAGGAGGAGAAGTAACACGGATCATAGGCCTGTTCACATCTGTCATCATTGAAATTATAGAATGGCGAATAGTCGACAGAAATTTGAAACTGGAGTATCAAAATGTACATAATTGATCATACAGCTGCAAGAATCTGTTGCACACTCAACTAAGTGAGCTAAGGGTAAAAGAACAGGAGCTTTTATTGTCAAAGCAAAGGTCGTTTGAGGTGGAATAAGGGCTGAGAAACCTAGGTATGAGCAGAAAGCTTAGTAACACCATTAATTGGGGGATCTTCAATCAACTTCAACTCCTAGTGAACAGGAATCAGCAAAGTTTAAAGAGGAAGTGTAATGATTTTTCAAAATTTGATAGGTTGTTTAAAAAGTTATTTTAAGACATGTACAAAAAACCGGAGGCAAATCAGTAATTCTGTTCTCGAGATATTTCATGATTAATAGACAAATTTTGCGCCACGAAAGAGAGGCAAGGCAAACAATCGGTTTTTTCCATTTTCACCCTGTGACGTCACTAGATGTACGAATCTGGCTTCAACATGGACGATTACAGTGCAAGTGAATATGAATCGAAGAGTTAAAGTGACTTAAGCAGTTGAAATTCGTCTTGTACACCCTCAATGTTTGACCTGATTGACAGTGAAGATAAAGAAGCACAATTAGGCATTCGATCATACCGATTTGTACCCTATCTGGGAAGTGCAGAGGATTTTAGTGGGGAAGTGGAAGGTGAAATGAGGGCCTAATTGTAGACGATCCTGATCAAGCAGCAAGTGATTTGGTGCGAATCGTTTACTCTCCGCCAGCTGGTAAGTACCAAGTAGGCTTTTTAAACTGGTCTTTGATGTGAATTAATATTTAGCCATCTAAAGTGGGATTTCATAATTCAATTGTAATTTTTTATGTTTAAAGTGCTAACGCCCCGCGGCTTGATTGTTGAGTAAGAACTCTTTCTATTCCATGTTTGATGTCCTGTATATTTTCTCTTAACCACGTTGTTATCTGATTATGGTGATCTGAAACCAGTATATGAATTTTCACTCTTGCCTTAGTAGAATTGTGGATGCTTTGCCCAGTCCTTCCATCTCCATGTAAAAACAGCTCTTGACCTACTTGCTATGATTTGTTAAAAGAAAAGAATCCCAATTTTTGGAATGCAGGCAACTATATAATCTCAGTTATTTGCAGATAGAGAATTTTGACTTTACAAATTTAAATTATTGTTAGTGTATAAACAACAGTGAAAGCCTGCAGATTACAGTTTTCAAAGCTGTATATAGAGGTATCCTGCACAAACTGTACGTCAACTATGGTCCTGCAATCAAAATCCATTATACTGTAACTTCTGTACTTTGGACAATGTTCAAAAGTATCAGGCTTGCCATCACCACTTATGGGTGCACTTGCTCACACTGTGTCTTTGCTGTACAGCCCAATGATAAGATGCCCGATAATTGTTCCAGACTTGCAAAATAGCTGGGTGAAGAAAGTGCCTCTGGTGCAATTGAAATGTTTCCCTCAAAAATAAAGATGATGTTCATTAATTTCAGTATCCTGATAGACTTAGTGGGAATAGAAACCTGCATGATGAACAATTTCATCTGGATTACACCTGTTTGGCACCCGGGATGACAAAATACATAGTTTCCTTTTATCCTATTACAGAAGTTGTTCTGTTTGCACTAATTTAGTTTTCTTCAAGATTATATTTTCTGTTTTGTTATTAATTAAATTATCCAAAACTATCCTGTTGTCCATGCTTGCAATTTTATGCTTGTAATTATGCTTAAATTTTTCAGATCTTGTGTTTGTTTTTCTTAGGCTCAGCTGAGAGCCAATACTTCTTTTAGTTGTCTTATGAATATAAGCATAAATTTTGAATTTCTGATAAATGATCAAGCTATGGCATAAATTTTTTTATTGTTTAAGTCTTAAAGGGAAGGAGTGTCTCATCTTCAATAGCAGTGGCAAATTAGGAAGACAAACACTCCTTCTCTGTAAATTTGAATAAAAAATTGTGAATTTTGCTTGGGCAAATTTGAGGCAGGGGCGGTACGTAAACATCAAGAGTCCAATGGGTCCCCCTGTTGTTAGTGATACTGAAGCTAAATACGGCTGAATTGTCATATTTATTCCACTTTTTCTTGCTTTTTCTCTCTTTGTGGATGCCATTCGCTTTCAATTATGTTGTTGTGAAGCCTCTCAATTGAAGCTGTGCAATGGTTGGTACAGCATCTGTTAGCATTTGTTTTTACTACCTGGTTTTCCGCTAATTTAATAATTCGATAGTTCATTAGTTGCATAACAGTCTGGAAGAAATGTTCTGAGCCAAGTCAAGAATAACGAGTGGATTCTGGCCGGCCTGCTGGCTTTCTTCTTGCAGACACGATCAAGTGCTTCAACATTGCATGATTTATGAAGGAAACAAATGGAGGGAAAAGCCGCCTTTATACATACCACTACATAAAAATGCCTAGGATCGCTTTCCTGTTGGCGACGATGATACATCACTCGAGTAGGCTTAGGCCCATCCTGCGACTTGCGGGCATAAGATGCCATCATTCGGTTGTTATTTACTGGAAAATTGGCAAAATAACTAGGTGACGAAGAACAGAAACTAAAACTAACACTCAGTGATTGTTTTGAACTGAAAAAGTTAAGAAACAACGAGTGAGTTAAGTTGAATAATGGTGCAGACTTGCGGAGTTTTGTACAGTAATGTGAGTCAGCTGAGTTACTCGTACATCTAGTGACGTCAGGCGGCGCGTGGGAGGAAAGCGACTCGTTTGAGGGTAGGAGAAAGCGGGCTAATCATATTTTCGCTCATATCTCCTCAACGGTTTCACCAATTTCAAAGGGGGTTTCGGCCATTTCATTAGAAAACCTAAAGCAAGCTTCCATAAAATTTTGAAAAAATACTACACTTCCTCTTTAAGTTGAGTAATCTTATTATAATCTTATTATACCAAAGTTTCAAGTTAGCAACCAATTTTCAAATTTTATCAATTTGAAGATTGATTAAGCTAAAATAGATTCCGTCACAAAATTATCCTATTTTAATACTGTTTCTGCCGCAAAAGTGAGAGCTAACGTGAAAGGCCTTCCGTTTACTACTGAAGGTTATGAGGCATTAAATCAAATTCTATCGTTTGTGCACATTATCACAGCCTTACCAGTCATCTCAGCCCTGCAGAATTCATGATTTTTATAGGAAGCTTGTGACCAGCTGGTACTGAAATCAATCACAGAGCCAAACATTGTATGATGAAAAGCGGATGCCAGTTTGTAATGCGAGACATCGCCTTTAAGTCGGTGGTGAAAAAAACAGAGCATGTTTTGCTATTAACAAGGCAATAAGGCGTAATGTATCCCATTCATTCTTTCTGTGTAAATGCCATAAATCGTAGGGCCTTGTTGGACACAGATACTCTTAGCTAGTTCATCTCAGATAAGCTGGTGAAAAATGCCAGTTTTTGAGCAAAGCAGACAGATAAACATGCTAAGCACAGTAAAGAAATAAATTGAATTTTGGAGTGTTGAGGTACAAAATCATAAGGGGGATTTGAGTCTTGAAATTGATGTAATCCTAGTTGATATAGAAGTGTTGCTTTTTGTAAAGAATCTTAGGTATCAAGGTGCTCTAACAAAATAACCTCGCTCACAAGGAGTAACGATAGATGACGTTAATCATAGACATAATCATAGAGGCATCAGAGTATTCAAAGATCAAAGCACATGCAAAGATTGGGAAACCCCGAGAGTCTGTAGTAGAGTATACCAGAATAACCCAGACTCTATAAACCTTCTAGAGCAGATGCTGATGCAAGTCACACATTCTTTGCTAAAGGGTCATCGACAAATTGTGACCGCATTTGAGACCTAGAGCTCCTATGACTTCAAAATAACAAACAAGGGGGGGGACGATTCTGTTTACTGTGAGTTAAGGGAGCAGTTTAAACAAGGCAAACTGTCCACTACAATTTATGTTCCAGGCACTATCAGCTGTACCACTACAATCGCATTCTATGCCTGGTCCCCGTGATCAAACCATTTTTCGTCATTATGGCTGTATTGATAGTTCCAAAGGTAAAAGGAAAGCCAGGGCCAGATATGTAATGCCCAGGGATGTGAGAAGATATATATGAAATAAATACAAAATGTTTGACTGGTCAGAAGTTCGAAAGGAAAAATATACGAGACCGTCTAGTTGTTTACGAAATGCGAAAGGGTTAGGGGCTCACAGCAAAGGTATAAAATATTTTAAATACTAGCCCAAGCTCTTCCAACGCAGAACTTTGTTTCGTTTCTCCAGATTTTTAATTAACTATTAAAAGACGAACAAAAAAGACGGACTTTTATGAACATATTCGATTTTTTGAATGACCATTTTCCCTCAAATGGGACCTATTCCCGTCACAGTATTTGCTAGAAAACTGACATGGATCTCTTAAGCATTGTAATACAGGTGAGATGTTCATGATCTGGAAATTTTATTTTGCTAATGTTTTGGAAGACTATATGTGTCACCAACCTTCCTGTGTTGTTTCTATGATATCATATTACCTCGGAATAGACTTACGCGCTTGTAAATAAACATAATATAAAGAGTTCTTCAAACTGTATCAAACTGATTTCAGTGCGGTTCAGCGTAGGGCGTCAGAAGAGGATGCATTTCCTAGGCAAAAAAAGCTAGATACAAAGCGGCGCCAACCAATCTGAATGTGGGGAAATAACCTGGGCCTGAAATCAAGAATGTTCAATTCTCTTGCAATCATTTTTAAGTTTTAAGTTTTAAGTTGAAAAAATAGTTTATGAGAGGAGCCAACAACCATGTCTTTCCAATTTAGTAACATTTGCTTTTCCCTTAACTTTGTAACTATAATCCGTTTTCACCCAACCCTGGCTTACTATAATTTACGAAGAAATTTTCGTTCATTTCCAATTTAACATAAGATTCAACAGAGAAGAACGGTCTCACAGCCCACGCAAGTTACTTGTAATATATTATTATTTGCCGTTACTTCTTAAGTAATTTGTATTTACAAAATTGTTATGTTAATACCCATCCTATGTTCGCTATTTTGATCGAATGTCTAATTTCTTTATGCCATAACTTTTTAACCAACCACAATTTCCACAATTTGTTAATGTTGTCTCTTTTCTTTACCAGCTACACTCGGAGTTCAGAGCAGAATTGTATGATTTAGTCTTGAACTGGCTTAAGCAGGATAAGGTAGGATACGAGATTTTTTGAATTTATTATTTTTGTTGTTTACATTTGCTTCGCAACAGCCTAACCGTGTTATAGAGATCGCTGAAATTCTTATTCGAATTCATGTTTTAGTATTCAAGTGAAAAACATACAGTAGAAAATTGCAAGATAAAAAAACAAATCTAAAAGTATTAGGAAGTAATTGTTTTAAAAAGCTAAACTCATGTGTTAATAAATGTATTATTAAAGCTGAATTGTTGACCAGAATTCATAGAATCAATCATTGGCCTTAAACCTTTGATGGCTAGGTTATGCTAAGAGAATGTATGAACCGCCTATCCAAACAAGATTCAGAGACCGAAAGGTGAAAAGTACATGAAACATATTGATTGAAATGAAGAACTTTGATATTAAATTCAATACGTGGAGAAGATCTTCTTCATATAGAACAATTACGGTTTTAGTAAAATGTAATGTCATTCGGCTCGTGGGTCCTGTTAACATAGTTTCCAAAATTGAATTATTCATTCTAAGCCAACTAAGTCGGGACAATCGAAACTGATCAAAAGAGCCTACTTGTTCTTTCCAGTCTTTTCAGTCTTTCGTCTTTGAAGCACCTATAGCTCCATCCTCTCCCTACAACACTGCCTACACTGAAATCAATCTATTTTTCCCGCAAAGCCTGACGTTGTCTCTCATAAACACACTTCATTTTCTTTCAATCAACTTTTCCAGTATTTCTCTTTTTTATAAATATTTTCGTTTCATTTAGGTGCCGCTAAAAAGATTGGCAGTTCAGGTTATTGGCATTTTTGCGGAAGTTGAAAAAGCTGGATTCGAGAAAAACCTGTCTGGCTTACTGCCTCTTCTTTGCGATATTCTTATCACTCAGACAATGTCCATGGTACGTTAAGTCGTGCGAGATTTGTGAGCTGACGGATTTACTTTTTGCTACGCATTGTAGAGTTCGCGATATTTCAGCATAAAATATTCAATTTTTTATTACATGTTATCTCAGGAACAAGATGACGTTGCGGACCAGCTGCTGTTCTTTGCTCTGTGTTCTCTGAAAAAGATTCTTCTAAGCTGCAATGCCATTACAAACTCTCATGTTCAGGATGACTTAAATAGAATATGGAGTAAGCTACTTTAAGTATTTAATTAATTTTCAGTCTTTTGTAGCGATTTGGTTCTGGCACTAAAAAGTGGGAAAAAAAACTATAATTTTTGTTAACTATATTCACGTTGAAGGTTGTGTTATAAGGGTAAAGTTGTGCTTTATTTACGGGCATGATGTAACGTGAATAACGTTCAAATCTCCTCGAACACCGTCATCAACTATTTGAACATCCTTGAATAGAAAAAGCAAATCATCGATGCTGTAAATGATTTTCCTGGTGTTCTCAACAATTTAATACGTTCTTCTATCAACTTCAAAGCCCTCAACGGCTATTTAAAACGCAACACCTGGGAAAACCCAAAGGCATAAGGGGCACTTGATTTTTATTCGTAATTTTTCTTTTTGGTTTTACATCATTGCCGACGTGTTCTTTGCATCGGGCGTTTTTATCAGAATTTGATTGTTTTTGCTCGTAAAAAGATGAGAAATGTTTCGAAAGTTTGTTGTCCTTCTGTTCTTTTGGGAAGGGTTCTTCAAAATAACAGAGCTTCGTGATAAAAGGATCTTTTCCCAAATATTGTCCATTCAATAACCTGCCACTCTACATGTTTTTCTTTTCCGTAGTTTCTGTCCAAAACCTTTTGCAGCATCCGCACAATTGGATACGGCTAGCTTCTTGTCAGCTTTTTGGATTACTGTTTGGAGCCTGGACACCTGAAGAGGTATTTCGTATTTCACGGCAAGACAAGAGCAATTATTGGGTGCAGGATCTATCTTTAAAGGTTTTCCTTTCCCTTTTTTTTTATTTTAAGATACTTGTCCAACGTTCTGGTTATTGCATTTTGCTTTCACTCCTTAACTATCTAACCATTACCAGACCATTTTTTTGAAATTGTTCAGGCTTTCTGTCGTTTGAAAACAAGTAAGGTTATTAACTTGCGTCCTATGTTTTTTCACTTTGTATTTACAGTTAATATAGTTACTGTTGCTCTTTTTATGGAAAACCGCAACAAAATCATCGTCCTTGTGATTTAGTTTTATCGTATCTTATCTCAGTATCTGAATAAAAAAATTTTGTTTAATTACTAATTTATCTGTTGATCTCTAAAGGTTAGACTGTTGTGTGTCAAATTTTGTGAACAGTTAAAGGATGAAATTGATAATGAACTTGGTGAACAGGTAATTTTTCTTTTGCCAAACTTCTTGCATTCGTATAGTTTTATGTTTGACCTGTGGTTATTTATTATCGCCATAAACCTGTCATTGTTATTTTTTGCTCGTTGCTAATATTTTTGTGCAAAAAGCAAATTGCTTTTAAGCATTGAATGTTGGAATACAGAGAAAGTTGCCTGAAAACTGTTCCTTTTTTTATTTTACTACATTTTATAAACTAAACAAACAGGATCAAGCAACATAGTAGCAAAAGGTACAATATTGGTTTTTTTATGGTACGTTATGGAATGTTTTTTTTCGTCTATAGGAGACTCTTCAGGTCCTTCCACAGGGTAGTGTTCAAAAAAGCATTGCGAAGTGTTCAATATTTTGACCTGATGGCTTCCCAAACTTCCCCTCCGCCAATTTTGCAGTTCCAAAGTTCTACATGGAACCAATCTGCCGATCTCGGTCAAACGCAAGTCCTAACCGGACTGAAGTTAATATTGGAAGTCCTGCTACCTTAATCATCTTGATTAAAAATATGTTTAATTTATAAATAACATTGACGAGGGCCATATTCAGAGGAGTTTCTTACAATGTCAAATCTATCTTATTATTTAGGCAACTTGTCAGATGTTCTTTTTTGAATAACTTCAAATTGTTATGGTATTCCTTCGTAAAAACTAATCTTTGCCTTCACACTACAAAGTTTAGTGTACATGCTGTAATTGTTTTTCTTAGAGATGAACCAAACTTCTTAAAACCAAGGTGTTCACAGTTAAGAGGGGAAACAAAGGAAAGACAAATACTTTTTTGTAATTCCTAGAACGCATTTTAGTATACAGATGAGCAAACATAACTTAACAGAACAATTTACAGAGAAGAAAAATAGTACCTTGCTAAATGCTGTTAATGCGATTGTTGTAAGTTTGATGAAAGTATTCAACAAAAGTTTGCCGGAATCTTTATTCAGATTCCAACATTTCCACAGTCCATGTTTTGAAGATACCCAAAAGCAAATAACAACCATCAATGACAGTTTGAAAATTTGCCTGCCCATTGAATATTTTAAAGATAGTTAGATATTTCAATGAGCCTTCCATGTATATAATAAAAATTTTCACATAATGAAAACAAAAAAATCTGCCAGCTACAGTAAAACAAGGCTGGTAATAAATAATTGCTATTTCTGTGATTTTTCCGTTTTTAGATCACAAGAAATCTTATTTACTTGACAAAGCTTTTGAATATAATGGATCGTAATGAAGTGAACAGAGACGATAGTTTAGTCATGCAACAGTGTAGTACAGGAGATGAAATGCATAGAAATACCTCTTTGAAGTGGATTCTTCATAAAATGTCATACTTGGCTAGCCATGAAGCATCACAATCACAAAAGTCTTACAGTGTGGTATGTTCAATCTTTCTTGTTAGATCGGTTCTCTGTGATTTACATCATAAACAGTCTAATATTTAGTCTGTTGATCATTATTTTTTTATTCTCATGCTATTCTTTAAAATTCAAAGTGATTTTTATCTCATTTATAGCGTATTTGTGTATTTCGATGGCTTGCTGCAATTTCTGTTGATCTTGGGAGTGTGCGCCTAAGACCAGTGTTGATAGAAATTCTGCAGACGCTACATAGAGAGATGATAAGCCCTGTATTACCAGGTATTTATGCAAACAGCCTAGAAACAGCTCATTTGGTTGACAATGTACTACCTCTTGCTGCTCAGTGGCGTTTTGAAAACGAAGGGGTCTATTGTTAAGTCAACATGTTTTTCAATTTTCGAGTCTCTCTATATTTTGTGGATATTTTTACGTTATTATCATCTAAAACAACTATAATACATGACCAATGCACATCAATGTAGATAAATAACAAGCATCTGGTACGATCGCGGTGGAAACTCCAACAAGATGAACAAAGCCTGCCCCAGTAGGACCCCCATAGTAATAATTCATTGTCCTTTTAAGTCTATTTTATCTTCTGATTATCATTCGTGACACCTGGAATGGAACTGCTTTATATTTTCTAATGTTTTATTTTGCAAAGATCCTGAACTCCAAAACCTGGCTAAAGAGGTTATCAGTTTAATCAAAGAAATAGTTGGCAAAGAGGTGTTTGCAGAATGTTATTCAAAAATGCAGAGAAAAGTTACAGAGAAAAAAGAGTATCGAAAAAGGAAAAGACTTGAGGAGGTAGAGTATCTGCAAAGCAAACGGCTGGTAAAATAATTTTGACCAGCAGTTACCATTTTCTTCTGCGTGGATGAGAATTCTGATTGTTGTTGTTTATTTGCAACAGTGTAAATGTTTGTCTCATGTAATACATTTTTAAGCAATTAAAAAATTTTGGTCGTAATTATTACAGAAGAAAATGCCTAACGCTCAATCATGACTGTAGATCATGGACAGATTTCAAATAACAGCTGCCTTCCTCAAAAAAATAATAGAATGTTAAAATTTATCGAATGGATAGTTTTTCTTTATGGAAAGGGCTCAGCTTTCAATCCATAAACAATGTAACTAGTCTCGTTCTCTTTGGATCTTTTTATCGTCAATTTTCATATTGCAGGCAATAACCGATCAAGAAAGATTTGCATTGAAGAAACAGAGGCGAAATCTAGCAAAACAGGAACAAAGAAAAAAAAAGTTGCTTCAGAAAAAGCTGTGAACTACGAATCAAATCTTAAGAATTCATGCAGAATAACACTCTGATGATTGCCTACTTCCTGTTTATAATCTATTGCTCTTTTTCCCAGGGTTTTGTGCCCTAAAATAGTGATGATAACAATCATGCAGCTTTCAATCATTCTCCTTTTGATAACAATGAAACCATACGTATCAGTAGTCTTGTGCAACAGAACGTATTAACAGCTTTTGAATAAATCTACAAGAGGGAGTAAATCTTAATAAGTTACAACAACATAATCTTTCAGACATTTTCTAACTGGGTGTTCTAATTCTCTTTTGCAGCCACCACTTACACCTTATTTTGACTATTATCATGATTAATAAAAGTCAATGTCATTTTATTCATTATCATTCATGTTATTGCAAATTTGGAAAGTTAACGTTCCTAGAATATTCTACGATTTCTTTGTACTGCTGTGACTACTCAGCCTCTGGGGTCGATGACTTGATACAGCCAAATTTCAAATTTTGCTGAGGATTTGTTCTTTTCTTACGGTCAGGGATCTCTGTGTGTCTTCTTAAAGCATATCCATTTTTGCATTGTTTCTTTTTTAACTCAATCATTCTGTGCAAGCTTCTCTGTGTCATTTAGAATCATTTTTTTGAAAGAACATTATAACGTTTCGTTTATGGTTTTATTATATTTTAATGTTTAGTGGATTAGATTTTTTACTTTTTTAAAGTTAAATATAGCAAATTTTAACACATTGATGTTGTCAAAAGTATTTTATTGGGCGGAAACAATATTTTTCTTCAATCAAATTTTGCCTAGGTTCATCACAGTCGCCATAATTTCGTGACGTCACAGGCGGGATATCACTGTGGTTGTTGTTTATCATTTCTACTCACATCATGTATGCAGTTCTCGAATCTCAGCATTCTTGTTAACACATGGTACATTTCAATGTCTTTGAATTTGCTAAGCATATTTGTGAGGAATGTTTTCCAAACATATAGGCTACACGTAGGCTAGCCTACTGGAAGATGCGCTTCGAACGGGTGCAGAGATTTTCAAAAAATTCATCGCTGTGCAATTTAGTTAACAGCTACCTGATTGGATTGATATAGAATCACTCGTTTGAAAAGGTAAATGCATAGATTGTCCCCCTTTAAATCAATTAAATAAACCATCAGTCTGATATTGCTAACCGTATCAAATCTACGGCTGAAAACATCCTTGTGGAAGAACAGGCATATTTTAGACCTGGACCCAGTACTGAAGGGTATTGAGAGAAGCTTTAGTGTGTGATGAGAAAGTACAACTTTGGATCAAAATTAGTCGACTCGATCGAAGCACTGTACACGAAGAGCGGTAATGTTGTGTTGGATAACACCAACCTACAAATTATTTAAAATTGTGGGAGTACGACAAGGATGCATACTGTCTCCATGTTCATTTAATGTATTCCTAGAGCAGATGATGTCGGATGCTCTAAATGATTCACAGGTACTGTAAAGTTTGTGAAAGAACTATAACAAATTTGAGATTCGCCGATGATATCGACATGATCGCCAACACAAGTGTCGAATTGGTTGACCTAACTGGGTAACTAGAACACACAGCAAGTTATGGCATGGAAATCAGCTGCGAAAAAAGTAAAGATAACAATTTAAGAAATTAAGAAAACATCGAAATAAAAGAACCTGACCTTAGAATAGACGCGAGACTGCTTGAAGAGTTTGACAACGTTCAATATCTAGGCTCAATGCTATAAACGTCACTTCAGATACCGAAGTTAAAAAAAGATTGGTCATTGCAACTGGACTGTTAGCGAGACCCAACAAAATATAGAGATCCAGATACAAAAATCAATTTCTGGGTCACGATCACTCAGTTCTGCACTCATCCAGTCTAGCAGTCCCTCCGTGGTAGTCAGGCAATCGAAGACGTCCCGAACATGCTTCAAGCTATTCCGTCCTGGCCGGTACACATTATGCATCCATGCAAGTTCCCAGCATTGGTGGCGCATTACCATTTACGTCAACACAACAGTTGTATCTTGAGAAAACATTGCACAGCTAAAACGTCACGAAACCGGTCAGCACTGCCGCTAGTTACATTATATCAGCCTTGGCATCCCAACAATCCATGCAGTAATGCAAAGGAAAAGAAAGGTATAACAATGATATTGCAGAACGCTTTTCAGTAGCCTATGAATCCCGACTCGTTAGCTGGTTGAGATTTAATGCTATTGTCAGTTTTTCTATTTCTTTGTGCCGGTATGCTAGGCATTTGTTTATGGGCCCCGATTATGATGAGAACAGGCCTACTCTGCAACAAGCACACATTGAACTATAAATAAAAAGACTGGAACGATAACTCATTATTGTGCAAAAAGCGTAACACAAAATGGCGGACATGGAGCGAGCAAGCACATCACTGTTTTCAACAAGGGCTAAATAGTTGGTGAAGCCACCTTAAACAACTGACTTATTAGTATTGTCTGTTATGAAAACTAGATAACTTCGCAGGGTGAGCGTTTCCTGGGGCAAAGGAGTGCGGGTTCAGGTGGGTTAATTTTGGCGACAATGTCCACTCCGAACGTATGTGGACTTGTTGCGTTAGGTTTCTCTAGATGTAGGCTTACTTACTCCTCAAAGGGGACGGCTCCAGCAGTGTTACTGGATACCTTACTCTCAGAATGTAGGGCGGCAGTCCTTAATAGTCTTCACAACACTCCAGGCTTCGCTACGTCATCACTCCCCTGGTCTTCGCAACGGTCATGGGCTGACCCACTCTCCGGGGATAACGTATGTGCAGTACAGTGGTGTGTGTGCAGTACAGAGGAGGATGCGAAGTACAGTGGAAGGATATCATCAGTTGTTGAGAACAACCAAAATTTTTAACTTCTCTTATGAGAAAGCGGCCCCAACTGGACTCGATCGCCTAATCCACTCGGCTACAGCACCAGTCACTGTTAATTACTGTTTATTGCTCCCTGACAGCCGTGGATTAGCCCACCGAGCTACCGGGCAATCGCTACAAAAGGGGTGCCCCAATAAAGAAACAGATATAAAGTACTAAAGCTAATAAAATTGACTTTGCCAGATTTGATGCACCCGCCTCTTATAATAGAAATGTGATCCCTGAAGAAAAAGAGCACGATTGACCTTGGTGAAAAGGGGGGGACCCTGAGATAGATCCCCGGCCCCTTTTTGAGAGCTAATTCGCACCTGCTCCCTGATTGCGATAATATATTGCCTTATTAAGAAAATTCTCAATGAAAGAAATGGGCAATTTGTGGTGAAGTCTATTGTTACACATTTGGCAAGAAAAGGGTCTCTATATATATATATATACATATGTAAAGGGTGCTCGTGGAACGCACATATATATATAGGAAGTCTGAATTTCGATTCACCGCAAAGTGCGCAATACATTACAGTAGAGCGAGATAGATACTTAGAAGAAAAGATTCAAAAGACTAAACTCTTCATCTCGACAAGCCTGTTTCGTGGTTTCCCACTCATCAGAAGATGTACGAAGTCTGTACATTTTTTTGTTTCATGAATCGCATTCATGAAAAAATATAAAAATATATATGGCACTGAAGAAGGCGAAATGCCGAAACACAAAAGTCAAATGGGATGAGAATCTTGGGCTGTATGACTTGGAAAGTATGGCAGCAATTCTTTTGAGCTGTTTAGCTCAATTGGATTGTCGTCAGCTTTCTGATCATGCTGTTCATGTGTTCGAGTCCCATCAATTGCGGTATGCCGCTTGCGGAAAAATCTATCCATTGTGTCTGCCATTCCTGAAAAAAAATATATATATATATATACTGTTACTCGGAGTTTCATGCTTTCGCAATCATCAGACAGACTATAATCTGTCTGATGATTGTATTATTATCCAAAACATTCAAAGTCTTGGGTTGATTGTCAAGCCTGAGAAATTTGAATCAGCAAAGCAGATTTTCAAAAACACCAACATCAATATAACATCAGACGGTCAGCGACACCTCGGTGCTGCGATTGGGTCAACAGATTTTCGTAAAGCATTTGTCACAGGGAAAGTCAATGAATGGGTACAGCAGTTAAGCCTCCTATCCAAGATTGCTGCATACCATCCTCAAGCTGCCTATTGTGCATTTATGGCTGGATATCGACACAAGTTCAACTATACACTCAGAACGATTCCAGAGATAAGCCAGTACCTTAATCCAGTTGAAGCCATTATACGCCATACGCTCATTCCAGCACTGTGCGAGGGCCGTTCGTGTAATGACGATGAGTGTTCATTGCTATCGCTTCCAGTGAAACTTGGTGGTTTGGGAATACCAGACTTTACAGCACCATTAGAGTATGTAGCGATGGTAACATTGTTACTATGCACGCCATTCTCTTTTATTTCACATTTCTTTACTTCTTCCTCCTTGTTAACACTTGCGATTTTCTTTACTTCACACTCGCTTTTATTATCTCGCTCTGCATCTTTTAACAACCGCCTTGTTTTATTTGATTATTGTAAATAGATTTGAGTTGAGTTAGAATTTTGAAATATTATGGTGCACACACAAAAATTGAGTTTTCTGAATTGATATTCTACGCAGCGCAAGAGTTTGGTGAGATCGTTTTAATATTCATAGATTAAAGATTTAAATTATTAGTATACATATTTCATAATACTAAAAGTACAATGCTTCAAGATCCATCTCTTTACAATTAAGAAAGAACATCATCCACCAGAATAATCGCCACAATAACAGTGCTCAATCTGAACAAATATGTTCTGAAGTCACCATAAAGAAGTCTGAGTACCATGAGAACCTGGTTGCCATTCTTTGTGACAAGATGACACCCACTGAACTTAAGGCCAATGACATTGCAATTTCTGACGGTGCTTCAATTTTGCTGTCGACAATTCCATTGAAAGCAGAAAATTTCAACATTACCAAACGTGATTTCTTTGATGAATTATGCCCAAGATATGCATGGAACCTGAAACATCTACCTTCGGAATGCATCTGCAAAGCAAAATACAGCGTCGACCATGCACTTTCATGCAAGATTGGAGGCTTAGTGACCTTACGCTACAATGAAATGCGTGATCTTACTGCTGATCTGCTCTCGACAGTGTGCAAGGATGTGCGCAACGAACCCTGCCTACAAGCGTCTGAAAACGGGATTGAACTGCGTGCTGATGTCAGTGCAGGAGGGTATTGGCAGCGTATGATGTGAGGGTATTTTATCCTTTTGCTCCGAGCTACCGCTGTTAGACCCTGGCATCGTCATTCCGATCAATGGAATTATTTAAAAAACGAAAATACAACGAAGTTGTCATGAACAAAGAAAATGGAACTTTTACACCTCTCATTTTTTCTTGCAATGGGGGTATGAGCTTTGAAACGAAAAGATTTTTTCAACGAATGTCGGAACTTGTTTCCCAAAAACATAATCAAAATTATGACCAGACACCCGCTTGGATAAAAAGAAAATTGGGATTTTGTTTACTAAGATCTGCAGTTATTTGCATTCGTGGTTCTAGATCACGACAACATAACATCCCCATTTGTGAGATGGGCGACTTGGAAACTAGAATCTTACTTGCAAACATTGATGATTAATTTATCAAGTTATATGTTTAATATGTTGTATTGTTTGTAATTGTTAAAGTCCTATTGAGTATGTAGTTGATTTAGCATATTAGCATAATGGAAAAAATTCGATTGCGGATGATGGGTTCTTCCATTAATTGAATTTTGTTGATTTTATGATTTGTTGTTGATTCGGTCGTGTATTTGCTTACTAATTTTCCCTATCTCCGATTTTGTGGGGTTGATGAGGCGGAAGGCAGGTTTGTTGGCGAAGTTCGGTTTGTGATCTTTGAGTGTTGTGAATGTGTTTTTGTTAGCTGTTATGTCTACTCGGTCATCTATGTTTAGTTTCTTTGCTATGTTTTTGTTTTCGGCGTGACGTTTTATTGCTTGTATGGTGCTGGACAAGGCTTTTTGTACGATTTGGTGATGTTTCAGGAGGTCACTGTAAGTTTCGGTTCCAGGTTGTAGAAGTTTGTCGTCTTGTCAGCGGCGATAATCAGTTTGGCTTCATTCTTGATCCGCTTAGAGTCGTCTGCAAGTTTGCCCAGGAATTGGCATTTGAAACGCTTGAATTTAATCGACTGGATCATCTTTAAAATGTCATCTTCAATATCCTTTAACTCGTCTATTGGAGGTGGGTTCCTTGTAGATTTGAAGCCACAAGTGTTTTTCGTTGAAGGGCGAATTTCTGTGTTGAGGTAGAAAAAGGCTTTCCAACGCATTCTTCGGTGGAACTGTTCGGTCATTTCGATATAACGTTGCATGTAATCTTTTTGTGGCGGAAGAGGAATGTTCTTTGTTGAATAGTCTACTGTAAATTTATCCATATATTTATTCTCATAAGCCCATTAAAAATATATAATAAAGTAGAAGTATGTTTTCAGAAGAAACACATTCGATTGAACGTTTCGTCGTAAGTCTTCATCAGTAATAACTTTTCCAAATCAGAAAGAGCATACATATAGATTTTGAAGTACAAAAAAACAATACAAAACAAAAGTCTAAATTAGTCTTACCTATTACAATACGTTATTAAAAGGTGTTAAAGTAGCGGGTGTACACGTTAGGGACACACGCTATTCTCTAGGGGTCTCTTCTGCCTATCGGCTCTTGGATCCTTCCATTGTTTGTTTTGTCTTAACACATTTTTTCAGCTCAGGCGAGACCGACATAGCTGCCGACTTCAGCGGTTCTTAATTTTGTGCTTTCTTTTATCTTCCCCCTGCCATCTCTTTATACACCAGCTACTATAATACCATTTAATAACGTATTGTAATAGGTAAGACTAATTTAGGCTATTGTTTTGTATTGTTTTTTTGATTTTGAAAAGTTATTACTGATAAAGGCTTACGCCGAAACGTTTAATCGAATGTGTTTTTTCTGAATACATCTATATATATATATCAGTGGCGGCCCGTGGTCATATTTGCTGGTGGGGCAAATGACACCATATCTAATATTTAGAAAAATGACGCCTTATTCGCAATTAAGAGAATTTTTACTGAAAGAGTAGGAAATCACTATAGG
>WUAR02554415.1:0-13128 GCA_015164055.2 Chrysaora achlyos | reverse complement strand
TCGAGTTAGGCTGGCTACTTCATTGCACTGTTTAGTGCAGTGGAGTAGTCAACTGGCTTGTTGTCCAGAAGGTCACTTGTTCGAATCCCAGTCAAGGCAATCATTACAATTGTGGTAGCCCACTTATGAATAATATATATATGTATATATATAAATCCGTTCCGCGAGCACCACAACAACATGTACTCATTCTTCGTATATAAAAACGGAAAGACAACAGGAGTAGACGAAGTGGCGGCTGAGTGCATAGTTGCTGCATGTGAAGATACGGCTGTTTTCGATTGCTTTCGCAATGCAGTCACAGCTATATGGAAAGAAGGCGTGTGGCCAACAAGCGCGACCATATCGCCTTTTTCAAGAAAAGAGACGTGGCAGTCTGTTCCAACTGTAGAACTCTGGCTCTCACCTCGCATGCAAACAAGGTTGTCATACGATACGCAGTACGTCAGTGAAACTCAGTGCGGTTTTATGCCGGGTTTATCCACACTCGACGCTGTCATGAAGCTAAAGCTAGTCGGTCAGGCACATCTTGATACAAGACAGAAACTGCACGTTGTTTTTGTGGAGTTCCGCAAGGCCTTTGACAGTGTGAGGCACGACTTGCTCATGTCAGCGTTGACGACAGCAAATGTACATACTGATGCGATTCACTTAAAGGGCCCCTAAGCCCAAACATTTTTATTACATATTGTGATGAAATCGGACCTTCTGAAAACGATGTCGTTGTTATTTTTTCCATATCTTGCACTGTTTTCTCGATATAAGCATTTGTATATTGGCAATTGAATTTGATTCTTTTCCCAAATTCTCAAAAAGTTTTCGGAAAATCTTGGGTTTGAAGTCACGCAACTCTCGTTAAAAATTTCACCAACTCTCGGTAAAATAATCGTTTGCACCCGCGTCCTTGCGTTGTGGAAACATCAAAGATGGCTGATCAATCTAGTAGCGGCAGCATCAATTCAGGTAGTTTTGAATCAAGTCTATGCATCAGGATGTCTGAGTTCTATCCGGAATCTTCGTCAGATAATTCCCATGCATTTTGAAGCCCTGCAGATATTTTGGTACATAGGCCTATTGATAATGTTTTACCGTACCAATTTGAGCCTGAGTGTCTGGTGGAGCAGTTGGAAGAGTTGGAGCTCGAAGATGTAATAGACAGAAGAAACGAAGATGAAGACATAATTCTAGATTTTTCTTGGTGAGTTTTCTTGGAATTGTACAAAAAAAAAATTAAACTGTGGCTTGGTAAAAGTCAAATTTAATTTGACTGCATTTGGCTTGTGTTGACAATTATTGCTCAAAGGGCAATCAGTTTAAGACCCCAGAATTGGGGTTTCACAGCAAAACAAACTACAGCTTAACTTGGTTATACTATAAACCTTGATTCTGTGTCAATTGTATTCTTCTATAGTTTGAAACCAATACTATATTTTGAGGTTGACTGCCTAAGATTGCACAGGCACTAATGAGACCTCAGAAATGGAGTGCCTATGCTAACAATTCCAGCTGCATTACTGATTATCACTACTTATTTTAATTTTACATTCTACATACATATTGCTTGAAATGTTCTCTAAGTGTCCCTTTCTATTGCTTCCAGGACAGTTGTTTTAATTTTCTATGGTTGAGACTCAAGACAATGAATACTGCTGGAAATGAATAAAATGCTGCTGCATATGAATTTGTCGTAATATAAGTGTAATATAATAAAGCAGCTTTCTCTGAATAATCTAATCTAATTTAATGCTATTTTTAATATCACATCCATTTACTGCTTTTATTACGTACGTAGTTACTTTGGATAATTTTTGGGCATAGCCTAAACACTATTCATGTATTGAGTACTAGGTGCATTTTTAAATTCACAATTTATCATTAATGAATTTGGTGGATTCCATAATTCATACTGATTTTATATTGTATGTTCACATTTGGTGTATTTTGTGAAATAAGTAGATAACAAAAGTTAAGTACTGTCTAGTTAATTGGATTGGCTTGTCTTTGGTATAAATTCCTCAGAATCATCATTTTAAGCAGTCTGGTGCACATCACAAATTTTCCCATCAATTTTTTTATGCTACTTCCCTTGCATACCTTTAGGTCTTCTTCAATTTCCTTCTTTTGCTAGTGGCCATCTCTGAATTTCATTCTGCCAAATGATGATAAAAATTCCAGTTCATTCCAATTTTTAATAATATGCTGTTCAAATAATGCAGTCATTGCTAATTGGAAAGCAGCATAGTAGCACTTTTCTATTGCAAGAGATGCTTTCCTTGAATTTTTCAAAGCCATATTTACAAATTAGTTTAATTCAAGAGTAATTTTATTGTGTGCCTACATGTATATAAACATAAATTATGTGACTATGAAAGTTTAAGTTGAATGCTCAATCGAGTATATCTGAACGGTACTGGTCCACAAAGAATCAATCAAAATACAAATAATTAAAATGAATTTATAGTTACTAACATGAGTGATCTTCTCAAGCCCTCTTGTTCTCGGTTTCTTTGGTCCTTGATGACATTACTATGTCTCCATATGTTGAAAAGAAATCCGCGTTGAAATGGCCACTACAAATATGATCATTGCTGGTGTACTTAGGTTGGAGGTGTTCAATTCCATCGAAGTCAACCCAAAAGCTGACCGAACAGAAATCGGCATTACCAAGCCGTGCGAATTGTATACCGAGGATTAAACAACAGCACTTTGTGACATCACAAAGTGCTTTTTACCGAGAAAAAAATGCTCTTATTTTCTCGGAGAAACTCGACTTTGAGCTCCCATAGCAGGCAGCAGATTCAAAATTTTATTAAAAAAAACTTCACGATAGCTTCAAACTCACCACTAGCTATCATTTGACATGAAAATCTCAGAATTTTTTTTGGGGGGTTTAGGGGCCCTTTAATATGCTCGCTATACAAAAAAACTAAGGGCTACATCAACTGGAAAGGCAAGACCTCTGAACTGTTTGCCACATGATGCGGAAATGGTACGAGAATATCACAGTCGACCAACGGCCTGACGTGGAAGGTCACCATTCTGTGGTACGCCGATCACCTCGCGCTGATGGCTCTGACAGCAGACGAAACGCAGGCAATGCTAGACACTCTGGGTGGCGTAGCATGCGGCTTTGGGTTGCGTCTCCAGCCCGGCAAAACCGAGCACACGATCATCACAAGTGGTACTGCAGACGCAAAAGATGCAATATATTATGAAGGCGCGCGTATAAAGCGCACAAACGCTTTTGTCTATCTCAACACCACAATTAACAGTACCATGGACGACTCCGGTGCAGTGCGAAAACACATTGCCATGGGTAAAATTGCGCTCCGCTCATCTACTTACCTTCAGCACACTGATGTGACACTCGCCACCAAGGTGCAGCTAGCAAGAGCCTTAGTTATGTCAAAAGTGATGTATGGCAGCAGCACATGGACTATGAAGGCTTGTGACATCAAATGCATCAACGCTTTTGGCCGGCAGATGTGGCGCTCTATACTTGGCATACGCTGGCAGGATCGGGTTACCAATGATGACTTGGATCGACGCATCCCAGGCAGCTGGCAGCTCAAGTCTGGCGATTTGCTAGGGCGACAGGCCTCTTGGTTTGCCCATGTGGCTCGACGTGGAGAGAGTGAACGTGCGCTTTTCCGCGGTCTCCCAACCGGCTGCTCAAGAGGTCCAGGCCGACCTCGTGCCCGTTTTGCGACCACGCTGGCAAAGTGGTGCGGCATGTCGGTGGACAAGATGATGGAGAGGGCAATGGCAAGGGCAAGGCTTCAGCCTGCACCGCCACCCACGCTGCGAAGGTCAAACAGGATGTCAACTCCGAGGCTTCCGCGAGTCTTCTAGACTTAGGACGACGATATATATCTATCTTCCATACACATTCTCCAAAATGCAACAATGAGACATACTACATTAATCAAATGCAGCCCAAATGCTAATCTACGGGTATTTCATTCTCCGTCTGGGTGTATCGAATTGCGCTTCGTCAACATAACTTTTTTCATCACCCTTCTCTGGTTTGTTGTCGTCTCTTCAGGAAGATCATGAAATTGATCGTAGTTTCAATATGTATTCTCTGTCACCAAACTGTAGCCCTGTTAAGAGCAGGTTGCGCATTTTATGCATTCTTAGTCCGTGTTGCAGGCCTTCTCCGATACCTAGATTATAGCCTACAATGAATTGCATTTTCCAGAGGCTTTCTCTCTTAGTAGCCACATTAGCATAGCCTGACCCTTGAAAGACTAAATTGCGAAATTATAAGAAAAAGGATGCAATTGCTAATGGTATATGACAACTCTTTGTCAACACAAAACTGATCTCAATAAGGCTTCTACGTAAGGAATTTGGAGCACAGCTAATCAAACACTGACCTGGCATCAGATTTAGCTTTATAAGCCCGACCAATGAGCAGTTCTCTCCTTTCTTGGCTTAACAGGTTTCTAACTACTGTAGCGCAAATATTTCAATACATGCCAAAAACAATACCAAAAGGCGTACAGAAATTTCTCGTCTAATAATCTCTAGGTGGGCACTAGAAATATCACCTGTTCTACCTATTTGCATCCAATATCAACGAAAGGAAAAAACGTTCTTAAATTTCATATTCATTGATATTTAAATAGACCTCACCTCTAATCCCAGAGGGCTTAGTGTAACAAAATGAAACTTTAATTTATCATTCAGAAGTCAAGTAAGCGCCCTTTCCAAACAACAAATTGATAATTCTCCCTTCCAACAAACGATAACGACTTATCTTAATATTATAAAACCACTACATCATACTTCATAGGCCTATATATCTTTTCATATCTTTAGAAAACACTACGACAGTCGCACATAGCAATTTCGCCAACCAGTAACTGCAATGCACAAGATACCTGATTTCCCTGCTACCAATCCCTGTTGTCAGCCGCTCACAAAGCAATCACAGTTGACTTACATGGCAATGGACACTCAAAATGAGATATCCATGGAACAACACAAGCTTAAGGCGACAAACTCACTGAAAACGGGATTCAGGTCTGGCAAAACGCACCCAGCAGCGAAGGCAATCAACACTCCAAAACTGAGATGAAGAAGCCAGGCTCTTTCACTTTTGTTGATGAATTTTTTCAGCTGCTGACATACAAACGAGATCGCACAGGAAAAACGACAACAACTTCATGCGCGAAAAACAAAGAAAAGCAAAAGGGGTTCCACCGGGAAACCAAATGGCATCCTCGAACACGAGCAATCCCTTGACGCGGGTTCGAGCTTTCTTGCGTAGATTTGGAATCAACATCGCTAAACAATCAAATTGACATCTACTGAAAACCAAATTGCCCGACAAAAACTATAAAAAAACATTCTGCAACGATCAATAAACTCTACCCAGTGTATACATAAAAACCAAATTCATTGGTATTCATAATGAGCTTTTTTACTCAGTTTCTCACTTTTTTTCAACTCTGCGTTTCAATCAAACAATGAACCTAGCTTAGCCCATTGGCTACAGAGAAAGGAGCCCGAATAACAAGAAATTTTATTCAAGGTTTCAGTAGGTTAAGTAAATGAAACAATATATAAAGCCGCCTATGACAAATGACAATCGTACTAATTATTATACTGTTATGTATAGAATCACATTTTCACAGTTCTTTGTATTTCTCCTTCAACAATGATATATCATTGTCACTAGATTAGTTTTTCAACATCACAATCTACCCCTTCCACAGAAGAACGAAACCGACTGAGGAACTAATCTATTAAGAATACTTAGCTACAATCGACACATTGCATAGAAAACCAAAAACGACAAATCCACCAGTGTTATTATAAGCCAAATACTGCAAAGCAGATTTTCTGGTTTTTATGAGCCTATACTTACTATATAGCTAGCCTACTTAATATATATGTAGGCCTACTTATAATATGTAATATATATGCTATATATGCAGGTTTTTTATATCTACTATGCAGCCTTCACAGCGTCCTTGTTCAGTGTATGACGAGATACATACACAATTTGCCTTAGTTTCACCTTGGGGCAGATCCACCTTGTGTAATCCGTGGAAGGAATCGGACATTGTGATACTTATCCTCGCGTTCAACTGAGAAAAATCCCTCCCTTTCACAATCGTAACTATGTGCCTAGAACAACCAGAGCTTGCACGAACCAGCAAAACATCCACAACTGCGAGTTGGCGAGGCTTGCAAATCGGGATTATTCTTTCTGTCGGGCTTTACACACTTCTGCATCTTCTATGCTTTCTGCCACTTCTCAAACCCACAAAATGTAGCTATGTAGTTATGATAATTAGAAATGTGGCTACAGTTTTTATTTATTGCCAATGTTGAAAACACTCTTGTGTTAATCCAGTAAATAATCTCAGCGCTATCTCTAGCTGACCCATTGGGCAGCAATTTTCAGCTAGGATAGAAGTGTCTGCGTGTTATATTTATCTGATCACAAGGCACATGTGTATATAAACCCATCCATTTTAGCTTACTCGAAAAAGGCCAACATCGATGACAGCGCTAAGGTATTTAAATAATCAAAAAGAAAAGGATGTGAAAAGGATAAGATAGGAATTATCATTGTTCGTTGTAGTCGTCTGCGCTAGGTAGGCCGATCTACATATATGAGGAAATTCAAAAATTACGTTTCGCTTTCACTTCATCAGAAATAAACTCTACAATAATTTGGGGCCTGCTTATAACATAAATTACAATGGGGTCCCATGGGAGCAATAACCTAACAGTGGAACCAACCTAATACAATAAGTAAATAAAAGTTAATCAAAAGGGGATAGGCCCGAAAGAAAAGAAGAAAAATATAGTTAGAAAACAAAGGAGGTGTAAAGAGGAGCAGATGAATGATGCCGATACGACATGAAAATTATGAGGTTCACGAGCAGATGACATACACGATAAGTACAGATCCCTTGACAGGTTGACATACACAAAGACAGACAAGAAAAGTAATGAAGAAAAGCGGATACATATTAGGAGGTGTGCAGCTGTTATATCAAAATTTTTACATTTGCAAGCGGTCTCCCAATTTTTTGAAGGCTGTTGTAATAAAATTACCTTTGGTTCTAAGCGCCAGTATGCTTCTTGGGTCCAACCTTATTTAGTTGCAAAAAATACAATATTTAAGTACCTTACTGTTATCAGTGGAAATATTACCTGATTTGTGACGTGTATATTTCTCTTGCTTTTCGGGGTACATGTTCTGGCCACGTTAATGGTGGAAGTATCCTGAAATTTAAATATTATTACTTATCCTCTATCAAATAGGGTATGTTTAGATGAAGTGAATAAGCTTAAAACACTCGAGAGCAAGTGTAGGAAACTAGAATAGGTTGCAGACAGCCTATTCCTCGAAGCCTACTGCACCATAACACGCATTTGATGACAGTGTTTCACTCGTTGAGCCATTGTTATGGATTCGCACCAAAATCGGTAGCAATGTAGTGTACCTAAATATGAAGTGATTCCGGTAGACCAATAAAAGATGCAGTTTAAGGCAGCTTCTGTTTTGAGCAGAGCAAAGCTCCTTTCCAAATATAAATATAAAATAGCTGCTTGTACGAAAAATTAACGACAAAACCACATGACTTCGTAAAGCTGTCTACTAGTCCAAGTCCTCTTTTCGGGCGGCTTGCTGCTCGGTGTCTGTTCATCCTGTCCAATCATTCGTCTTCAAGTCTTGCTAGCTCCTGGGTCGGCCTTCTAACTTCTCCTGTGGACCTAGGGGTTCGGGACATAAAAACTGATTCACTGAGCTGAATGGATTCCGAATAATTGTTTGAATACATTTACCTCACAAAACCTAGGCCAACTTCACCAGATGACACCACTGGGCTTGGTAACATTTTCACGACATCTGAAAACAGCAAAAAATAAGAAAAGCACATAAATCGTCATTACACGTAGAGGATATGTTGAAGTCTACCAACAATACTATCACCTCTAGGCACGATACAAACATCTTTAATGAATCGTTTTGAGAAGAATAGGTTCATGGATCAAATAATTTTTTTCCTTTGCACCAAACCAATTTTTCAAGCTTTTGACAACATAGCTACTTCAGCGCGTCAAGCAAGCGCCCCCTGCTTGGTTCTTTAGCTAACTATACCTTCACCCTTAGCGAAACCTTTATGAGCTAAAAGATAAAAAACTCTGATAAATTATTATTTTTAGAAAACTGATTAGTATATGAGTTTCGTTCTCTGGTGCCCTACTTGTGTTCCTTGCATTACATTTTTGTGGTGATTGGGCCTAGATCACAAATTATTAGAGAATATTATCTTCCGACATTTCTTATTACTTGAGGGTGCGTCATAGCTAATTGCTCATCCTAGAGAAAATTTCCTCCACGCCATGAGCGGAAATGAAAAAAAGTTCTTATTCAAAGACCAAGTCAAACGTCGCTCTTCTCGTACCCCTAATCTAAGGAAAAAGGTGCTGGGACGACATTGAGTCACACGTCGCTCCTAATCGTGTTGCTAATCCATTTAGATAATGACTTGAAATTTTTCCTTTGCTTTTCATAGCAACAGCAAAATTTGTTGATCTCAAATCTAAAATAACTCCTTTGGATAAAACGAAAACTTTCTTATTGAGAAAACCGATCACTGAAAACCGAAGACGTCGTTGTTTTTGGGAAAAAAGTTTAACCGCAACGAAGACAGCTGATGCTAAAGGCACTTTCCTTGCAACAACGCTCTTCTTTTCCAGCAATGAGTCAAGAGAGTGTTATCAACGATCCTTCAAAGGTTCAAAAGAAGCACAGGCCGGTGGAAAAAAGTGTGGACGACAAAAGATTCAAGTAAACCTTTGGCGTTTTAAGAACACTTTAGAGTTCATTCTTATGCAAGTTCGAGATATGCTGGAGAAACAAACAACCTGTATCACCAGAACGTCGTTCATGCAGAAATTGAAAAATTAATCATGCAAAAATTGAAAAATTAATGATGGTTCAGGTCTTCATTATTTTTAAGGTTCTGTTGGTGTGCATAGCTATAAAAACCCTGCCGTTGTGAGGTACTTTGTGCCTGATTTTGATAGGCAGCGTGTTATTGATCTTTCAATTCACTTTCTGGCCAATAATATCTTAGACCTCTTCATCACTGGCCTCATCATTGCATCATCTGCATTCTCATTCCCTCCATCAACATTGTAACTGGCTTCGTAATCTCTTCTATAAGAAATAAACTTCAAGGTAAAATTATTGTCGTTCATTGTAATCCAATGACATGATTTTATGAAAAAGATGACAAGGAATATTGAATTTCACAAAATTAATTATTTTTCACCGGTGTCTGCATTAAATATGATGTTGATTTCCCAAGTGGGGAAGATACTGCATGGCATTACTAAAAAAGGGTGTAAACACATAAAATAAAGGTCCAAAAAAGATTGAGAGAACGGGGAACATCAAAGCAAAGTGACCGAAACATTTTCATGATGTAAAACAATGCACGACGGGTTTAAAAAGTCCGTAAGAGACAAAAGTTCAAACAACATAAAGTAGGCGGTATGAAATCCAACTTACCATCTTGGCACAGGCACATCAGCAGATTGTCTTTTTTCAAATCTTACAGCTATTCTTGGCGGTCTTTCGCAGTCCACACTGCAGTATCCAACACCCCTGATGGTTGAACGTCCTCCTTTCTCCTTATTTAGCTCTGCAATACAGTAAATGTTGCAAACTAGAATGCCACTACTGCAGATATTTTTTGTTGGCTAAAAGCAAATTTGACATGCGGAAATCTTCGGTGAACAGGAAGCCAACATGGATGAAATACGAAGGGAATGACAACAACGAAAACAAACTTGGCGCTATTCATTGCCAAAACTGCGCTTGCCTAGCTAGCTACGTTAAAAATTGATCCATTAAATTCGGCGAAAAAGAACGGAATTAGACTTGGTGTCGCTCCACATTCGCATAATGCGACTGGTCCTGCAGCTCCAAATTTCTTCTACCTCGCCTAATTCGTTCTGCAACACTTTATAGAGCTATTAAATTCGGCGCATGAGAAGAGCGACGTTTGATCTGGGCCTAGCAGACAGCACTGATTTCGTGTGTGAAATTATACGTCAATCTATTTGACAGTAACAAACGCATTCATCCAATGGTAACTTTTTTAAAGATAGTGAAAAAAGAAGCTCATTACCACACAAACATTTTGCAGGCTTAAAGACTTCTGCATCCTAGCTAGTTTTCTAGGGTTGCTGCGAAATTATTTTGTGTTCAAGAACAAAGAGATCAAGAGGGAGGGATTACTAAATGGGTATGAGCATTTTACTATAACATTTTAGATCAACAATTTTGTTCCTTTGCTACAAAGGCTTACACCAGCTGGGAAAAAGCTGCATATATCAAATGTCAAAAGTTTAAAAGAGAAGTTAATTAGTTAAATTCAACCCGTTTGAAGATGCCCAGCCAGGAATCCAAGTGTACGTATATTCAAAGGTATTATCAAAAAATGCTCAAAGGTGCTGCTTGGGCAAGCTTTTTCAATAATATTGAAAATAAAAGAGAGCTAATACGGATGATGGCACGATTTTTCACAAGTCCTGAAGGACGAAGTCTGATCAAGCTACCACAGAAAGTTACACATGAAGAGAAGACTTGGAAAGATTTCCGCGATACAGCCATTGAATCAATCATCTGAAACCACGAAGAAGCTGACACCAGACTAGTCTTGCATGCCTGTCTTAGTGACACATATGTAGTTATTGTTGCTAAAAGGCACTGATGTCCTCGTTCTTCTTGTTTATGCTTTCGTCACAATAAAACCTACCTGGAAGTGGTTTTAAAAATTGACAGTGATAAGTTTATGGATGCTGGAAAAGTATGTGATCATTTGGGATTGAAAGTCTCAAAAGTTTTTGCACCACATTCATGCTATTACAGGTTGTGACACAGCGTCAATTTTTTTCAGAGTTGGAAAGATAAATGTACTCAAGGCTGTAACGAAAAAAACTGCTCAGTTGAACTTCTAAGATCATTAGGAAAACCCACAATTATGTATCCAAGGAAGGAAAACGAGTCTCTTATTGACACCAGGGCCCGGCTCTACAAAGCTATGAAAACCAAGGCATCTCAGTCTTTACCTGCAGATCCTGATTCCCTAAAGCAAGACATTCGTCGTATCCAACTTCAAGTTTATCACTGGTTGATGTTCAAAGAGCGACAATTTCAGTCAATTTCTCTTGAAGACGTCATCAAAAATGCAACTTCTGGTCAAAATTGCAAAGGGCCCAACTTGGATTTGGAATCTCCATAGTCGATTTAGTTAGATAGTGCAGTAAAGAATGGAGTTAGGTTGAAATTCAGTCGTTTTATGATTCTTCCCTTCCTATATGGGAAATGTGAGTGAGGTAAACGTGTTTGCACGTGCAACCTTGGATAAATTAGAGGAAATCAAGTCAGACCTTGTGCGCACTGATGACAGCTGGCAAAATTGCGGTTTTCCTCTGTTAGCAGACGCACTACGGAGATGGAGAGAGAGAAATCCTATTCCCTTAGATGATGAGGCGGTAGGGCCTAATTTTACAGAGATGAACAAATCCAGATTTAACAAGCAGGAAAAGATTTTCTAAGCCAAGCAATGCGATTTTAAATCAAGGCCATGTGTTAATTGTGAAGAGACTTAGGCACAATTCATATGAGCGTGATAAAGTCCAGGAAGTTGAGAAAAGGCGAGACATTTTACGTCAGAAGAGATTATGTTTCAATTGTACTGGCTACAATCATCGTGCCGCTAAGTTTCAAGTGAAAACCGGATGTAGGACTTGTTACAGCGAACACCACACATTAATATGTGAAAAAACGTCAAGTGGTAGTAAGACCGGCCAGCCAAATCAGGTGATGTTGGCGAAAGGGATGCAAGGAATAGTTTTCTTAGTTGTTGTAGTGAGTGTTAGTGGGATAACGTGCAGAGCGCTGCTTGAAACGGGAGCAGGCAGCTCATATACATCATCAAAGCTCATTGACGATCAAAGCTAGTTGATATTCTCAAAATAAAACCAGTGGCAGGAGAGTATTGTCAAATAGACATGATGATGGCATCGGCAAACAAGACAATTGACATCTATACTGCAGAGCTCAAGAACCTGAGAGGAGATTTCAAAATGGGAGCATCTGTCAGTACAATAGAGACAGAGCTGTAGTTATCTCTGACAAATCCAGAGTATACAAACATCTTAAGAAGGTATCAACATCTAAATGGAGTAGAGATGGATTACACTGATGAAAAAGCAGAGCTACCTATCCATTTAACTATAGATGCATTAGATTAATCAAAGATCAAAACAGAAACGAAACCAAGGCTAGGAAAGCCAGAACAGCCAGTAAGAGAAGTAACGAAGTTTGGATGGTCAATAAATTCGCCAGGATCAGAGGTAGACACAGAACATTTGTTCTTTGCTGGTTCATCAAGAGTAGACTATGACAGACTCTGCAGCCTTGACTTTCTAGGATTATGAGAGAGATTGCAGACCAATTAGAGGAGAAACCTGAGGGACTCTTACCAGACAATAAAGCAGGAAGTAGAGGTCGTCTAGAAAAGTTTATCAACAGATTAGAAAGAGATCCGGAACACTAAATGAAGCACGATTATTCCAGATTATTCAAGACCAGAAAGAGCAAGACATTGTAGAAGTGGTTAACCAGGAGCCAAAAGAAAGAACATTTTATCTAGCTACCACATAAACCAGTTATCAGAGAGTCGGCAGAAACCACCAAGGCAGGATTGTTTTCGATGCATCCGCCAAGACCAGTAGCAGTGAAGCATTCTTGAAGGAACCCCAACACAAAATCTTATTAGGGACATTTTAATCAGAAATCGGAGCAGACCAATAACACTAGCCGGAGACATGAAACAGGCATTTCTACAGATAAGAGTGAGAGATGCAGAGCGGGATGTTCTACGATTTCATTGGGTGACAGATTTGGACCAGAACAGAAAGGAGACTCTTCGTCTCACACGAGTCTTGTTTGGATTATCCCAATCACGTTCCCTTTATGAGCGACCATTGAGCAACTCTTACGCAGCAAAAAGAGTGAATACCTAGAGGAGGTTGAGAAAATTCGACGAAGAATCTACGCTGACGACCTGCTGTTATCAT
>WUAR02553304.1:0-13135 GCA_015164055.2 Chrysaora achlyos | reverse complement strand
AATTAGGCATAATGCTTGGATATTTCGATTTAAATAGCATTGCGACAACCTGTTCAAGTGAAGATTAACTTTGGTTTGGACAAGTAATTACTTCTTAGTGCATTTCCCTCTCAGAACATAACAAATTTGCAGCAGAGATATCTAGAATGTCTAAAGAGAAAATAGAACAGTTATAATGACTGGTCAAAAAGAAATACAATTTGAAAATACATTGTATCCTTTCGTTTCCAAGACAATTGCAAAGTTCCAAAAAGTCAAAGACATGTAAGCAAATTTCAGCTTTATAGGCTGCCAATTCTTTGATTGTTTGACCCCAGCTGTTCTCTTGCAACCAAATTGGATAAATTTCAAATCTAGCGGCCTTGTGCGAATGAGATCAGTCTTACGCGACAATAATAAAACGTCTAGATTTTTAAGTTTAAAAACATTCTTTTTGTTTGCCTCGGTTCATTTCCGTTCAATTGAAATTTTTTATATCATAAAAAACACGGAGGTTGCGGGAAAAAACTTTGCTAATACGTAATAGGAAAATAAGGCTAATACTTAAAGAAAAGATATGAAATCATTAAAAAATGCTCACTTCTTCATCGTCGCAATCTTCCGTTTTATGACCAAATACTAAAAGAAAAATCATTCCTATCAGGTATTTGAAAATAAATGGGAATGTTGACCACAAATCTAGTATCAGGGTTACAAAAGAGCCTCTATCCTGCTAAAACTAAAAAGGTGCGTAGAATGTCCATATATATAGCCAATCCATCAAAAAGGCACTTGCTCTGGCAAAAAATACCAATTTTTGATTCAAATAAAATTTAAATTAATTGAAATGATACCTTCGCATATGGTGCAGTAGGGTCTTTCTTCGCCTCTAGAAGCGTGGTATTGTGTTCCAAGGTCTTCTAAGCTACATTGAGTAGGACAGTCCTCAGTTTCATGCAAATCAAATTCATCGCAAATATCACAGAAGAGTCTTTGCTTCAAGCCTGGTCTTGCAGGTGAAATTGTGTCGTCTCTAAAAGTATCATAAAGAACGGAAATAATTATCTGAATTGCTGAATAAATGATTTAATGTTGATAACAAAAATGTTTGCCACCATTTCGGTCCGGCTAAATAGTTGTATGGGTGCAATGCAAAAACAAGTTTCCGTTGTTTTTTATAACGCGGCGACTCTTCGGTCGAAAAGCTGATTGGGAAGAGGCTTATCAGCACAGCATTAATTACCTCTTTCTTGATATGAAGAAGCACACATGATGTTAAAACACCTCCGTCTTTGTTCTAAGCATTATCTACAAAAATCTAATAAACGCTTCAGATTCAGATTCACTTTACAATGCAACTTACGAAAATGCTCGAGCATCAGGCTAATTTCCACGGGGCGAATTTAGCAGCGAATTCGCGGCGTAGCGATCTAAGCACCTGTTTTTCCATTTATGATTTCGCAGCGAATTAGCCAGAGAGTAGGAGAGTAGCTTACTTTTCCGAGGCGAAATAAACTTCCCTGCTAGCGATAGCCAATCAGAGCACGGCATAGTGCAATATTTCTGAGAAATCGTAGATCAAACAGTAGCTATCACATGAACCTTTCTTTGCCATCTTTGGGTGCTCAAACTGGGATGTTTTCTCGGCACTGATTTCCCTGGTTCAGGCTGGATATCAAATCTCCAACGGTGATGTTTTTGAAGTCTCTGTTTCAAAAAAGATCTGGAAAACGGAACTGCTTGTGAATTGCCAAAGTGTCAGTATTTTGATCAGATAGCATTTCTTCACCAAAAGAGTTCCAAAAGAGTTCCAAAAAACCAACCACAAGTAATTTGCTTCAAGTGGCTGGCCCATTTGGGAACTCCTTTTTGAAAGATTTTCTACATCACAAGCCCAGGTAGTGGTGTCAAAATTAGCACAGCGTTTCTAAAGAAGGCACACAGCCAGGTAGAAAATTACAAAGGGCATCACAAGAACCTGCATCGAAAAATCAATGGCGGAATGTGACATCTTATTGAAAATGGCATTGATGGAGGACAATTTTGAGGATTCCCTGTACTGCCATAACTGAATCCCTATAATGAGAGAGCTTGAACATGAATAATATCATAAGGAGGCACCAAAGTTGGGGTCCTGGTATTCTCCCCCCTAAAACATTGTAACCACATCTTTCAAAAGTTAATTTTAATTTCTTCCTTGCATATTTAACTAATTTGGTAATCCAGGCGAGTTAATCCAGATCTAGTATCCCTATCAGTATAGGGCAATAGCTGAAGTAATTTTCATTGAATAATCATGTAACACTACAATGCCTTTCATGATTAAATTGCTTTCTTTGTCTTCGTTATTACTCGTCTTCAAAAAACTCTGAACCTTGTTATCGTTAATGTATTCTCGATAGCTCTCTTTGCCCTTGACAGCCTGAATTGAAGTTTCTTTTGTCTGTGGGCACGTTTGGATGTGGCTTCATCATATGATTTTTTGAACCAAATGCAGCATCAGCAACAAAAACAAATGGAAGCAACTTTGATGAACTCCGGCCAATGTTTTCAGACTGAGAGATATTGAGTGTGTTATTCTCAATAGCATAGCCAAGGTTACTGTTGTTCTATATTACACTACCATCACTTTGACGCCAGAATCCTCGATATCTACCATGATAAACTCATACCTTGTCATAGCCTAATCAAATTATTCTGACTCACTATTGTACGTATGTTGCATAACATGTTTTAACAAATCAAAAGAGCACTGCACGTTTCTGTTATGATTTTGCCGATGGTGGATGGTCTAGTCTAGGCGTTTGCGAGGAAGATGAAAAAAACATGAAACGTCGATATGGCTATCAATTTCATCTTTGACAACGTTTGCACACTTCCTCGATAACTTTTGATAGTTTGAGGTGTTGAACAGTGTGGGTATATTAATGAAATGGTAAAATAAGTCAGCCCCATTTGAAGTTAAAATCAACCATCCATGGTCGTAAAAATTGTTCTTATTCATAAAAGTTTGTTTTCTAATTATAGGCGCATGCACTTCTATCTGAATCGTTTTTCGCACCCTAAAAATGGCAAAATCGTGAATTTGCGCTTATAAAGCGCAAGCGCTGTTAAAAGAGGTGTATTTGCGTAGCTTACAATGGTGTTTTAGTTGCATTCAGCATATTTGAAGTTTTGAAATTAGGCACCTGATTAGTAGAAATATAGTAGCTACTAAGTGGAAATCAAACTGAAATTTCGTTGCGAATTTCTCAGCAAATTCGTTGCTAATTCGCTGCTTAATTCGCCTCGTGGAAATCCGCCCAAAAGAGCGTAATAATTGATTATCATCATTGATGTAATGCAGTATCGAAAAAGCAAACCCTTCGACATAATAAATTGATATCATTATCTCAAGTTATGAAACTACCAAACTTACAATCCTTCACTTTCAGCAAATAAACCCTGGCCGTCCTCCAAAAGACGTATTTTCTCCTCTGCTGCTTTGAATTTATTCTGAACGCAAGAATAACATATTATTAATACATTAAATAGTAGGTCTTAGGTCTTAAATACCTTATAAGGATATTGAAGGAAATTTTAAGGATTTTTAAGGGAAAAACCTTTTATCACCCTGTCCATTTACAGGTAAATCGATAATCATGGCTGCATAGTTTAATGCAACTTTAAAAAAGAGACCATCGACAGATGGAAAGGTGACAGAAAATATTTGATAAAAACTAAATATACAAACCTGCACCTCTACAACGACAGTATTAAGAAACATAACCTGAAACAATACAATTTTGCAAAGAAATATAAAACAAATCAGTATGAACAGGTCGAAATCATAAATATCATGGCAAACTATCGAGAAAGGACCACCTACGGTAACAAAATAGGGTCTTACTTCTAACTACGGTCTTATCTTCATTCAGGAAGAGATCATCATTTCGTTTCAAAGTATTATACATCAAACTGTAACAGCGGCCATTTTACTTCATAAGATTCCTCGAGTTCTCTCTACAGTTGCATTAATTTTGACGCTTAGCTTTTTTCTGATATTCACTGAGCAACCAGTGCGAGTTGCTACACATGCGTGAGTTGAGACCTTCCAATTATTTTTTTATTCAAAAGCCTTAAAACTATGAATGGATGAGCGAAGAAATGAATTTCATGGATTAAAGAAATACATTACGATGTGGTGCTTGCCTAACGCACATATACCTAGCCACAAACAATAATGCCTTCAATGAGTGACACCACATTTTCTGTCCAAAAATTACAAGAACAAGGAATGCCAGAGTTTAATCAGCTGGATATCTCCCACTTTCATAAACATTTTAATATACATTAACGTTTATTTGAATTCATTTTAACATGACAATGTAGTAAGTAACTTCCTGACTTCTTTTGAGAACGCCCTGGAAAAATGCAATGATAAAACTATACGATGTGACCATTACTTGCACAAATTGTGTTTAAAAATACAGATGAGTTGAAAGCGATAAGTCGTGTCTTCCTGCACTCGTCACCAAGGATGTTCGAGAGAGCAAATTCTCAAGATAAATCTACTATCGTATTTATTTTATTCAACAAGGCATTATCATTCTACTTTGATCTTGCCTAGGCAGGAATCCTGCAGGAAAGGATGCACGCATCACTTGCAAACAAAAGAACAGACGAATGAAAACTGACTTATTCTCTATACTTTAAAAAAAATACAAATTCAATGAATTACGATAATGCATATGCTAAAAAGCACAAGTTAAATGTTGAATATTATATTCTTACCTCATTAGCCTTGTTTTGCAAATCTTCTTTCAATTTGTTAACTAACAAATCATTATCATTAACATTACCATCTAGGAAAAATTAAGAAATATCTCAATGTTAGCCTACCAGCCTTCCAAATTTCGACTAATTGAAGAGTTAATTAATGTTTTCTTTCTGCCAAAACTGAGGGGGATATGTCTAATGATGGTAGAACGCTAAATCGAAGAATTATGGTAAGTAAAAGAAAAAATAGAGCAAACTAAAGAAAAATTCTCAAGACGCGGGAGAAACATACTGAATGTTTAAGCAAAGAGAGGAAGACACAAACCTAAAGTTTTTTCTGTTCCATTGACAGGACTACTTTGAAGTTTTTGGATACAAAGCTCGTGCTCAACAACCTTCTTTTCAAGATTTTGTGCCTAAAATACAAATTAGGGCATTGATTACATTGAAAAGTGACCTGCAGAATAAGGAATGATCCTTCTAAAGTAAGACAAAAATATATGAACAGAAAATACCCTCTAACGCTCTCAGTTTCAAAACAGAATCGCCTGTATCAAACGTAAGTGACAAAGTTGTACCGTGTGTCTAAAGGGACAAATGAGGGCGTGGACTAACGGGTGGATTAGAATGGTTTTAGAATTAGCAATTTCTTTTTTTCTATCTCTCGAATTTTAATGACTTATATTTATAAACTTGCTTGTTACTGCTGCATATGCCACATAAAAGCCAGAAATCTTTTATTTTTCTTTTACAGCAATTAATAACACATGCCGCAGTTTTCTTACATATTCTTCTCGTCGTCTGCAAAAGGACATAAAATATAACACTATTCACTGGAATACCTTAACTCTCCAGCTTGAAAGTTCTCCCTCTTTCTGTTGGAGCTGCGACAAAGAAGATTCGACGCTATCTTGTAACTTGATACGATCATCCTCTAGTGACGTACGAGTGTTCACCTCTCTAAACGATAAAAGTATTAACCAATTTAATTTAGAAACTGCGTTCCTGATGGCTATCGTTTTAGCAATTTTAGCAACAGTATAACTGGGATAAATTGAAAAAGATGATGTGTCTTTAAATAAAATATAAAATTCATTTTGAAAAATGCAATGCAAAAATGCATCAAATAACCAGTTACCTCTGTAAAGATTCTTGTAATTCGTTCTTTAATGATATAGTTTCTTTTTCTAAGCTTGTCTTTAGAGACAGTAACTAATAAAACAACTACAGTTTAGAACGGCGATTGAACAATGCAGTTAATCAACAAATCTGGGACAAAATCATTTCCATGCAAATCATTTTATGTTTTAAAGATTTGTATTTGTTTTACAAAAAGATAGCAATGGGGAATCACTGCAAACAAAACCAAGATTCTAAAGAAAAAGTTCAAAAAGTAGTATTTGGATGAAAGAACGTAAACGAGTAACGGCTTACATTGTTGCTTTCCATAAATGCTTTAACTTTTTCTTCGTTAAGACATTCGCATCTTGCTTCCAGCTTATTTTTGAAATTCTCTAACTTCCCTATGGTTTCCTTAGAAGCAGTAACTTCTTCTTTCATTATCGACCTAACAAGGGGCAGTTTAAAAATGCAGGTAAGGAAAAGATTATTTTGAAAACGAACATAGAATATTTAGAAGGTATGGCAAAAGATACAAGAATAAGCACTAGAAAGTAGCAAGAAAGCAAATAGCTAGACAAATCAAATGAGAAGAAAGCACTGTGCAATTTTTGACTCACAGTTCGTGCTGCAATTTGCCAGTAACATCAGAACCCCGTATTAACTCCGTCTTCATCTGATTAATGTGCTCTTTAAGTATAGAGTTTTCATCTTGTGCAAACAGCAACTTAATATAAAAATGAAGAAATACACACAAACACTAATGAAATTGAGAATTTACAACTTGAACTTAAAAGCTCTTAATGTTTTAGTATTTTCAACGGGCAGACGATATTTTAACAGATGTGTCATATTTAGCTATCTTAGTTTACAGTTGCTGATCATTGAGTACAATCATACCTGGTTTTTCAATTCGTTATTGTTCGCCGAAAGCTCTATATATTCCAAATCAACCGATTTTTTCTGGTCTTCAATTTTTATTTTTTCCACCTCAAGCTCGTTAATTGTTTCATCCTTTTTCTCAGAATTCTTAAAGCAGGAAAAGCATAGATGAAATTGAATTGAATAGGAAAAAATTGATGATTATTAAATTAGAATTTATAAAATGAAGGAATGCTAACTTTTGGCTATCACTGAAAAAATGTAAATATTAAATAATAAATAATTTCTGCTGCTGAGCCCTTGTTTATCATGCAAAATTGTAACCCTTCTTCAAAAGTGAATTTCGAGTTGTATACAGCTTTTAAGATATGACATACCTTTTTGGTTTCGATTATTTCTCTACTCAAGATATCTTTCTCCTTGGAAATAGCTTCAAATTCATCTTCCATGGACTTGTGCTTAATTTTCAGTTCTTCAAATTCTCTGTTCAAAGATTCATGCGATGATTGTAAGATGGCACTGTGCTGATCTTCGTCCAGTTTTGACTTTAAATAGTTTTGTAATTCATCTGATTTTTCTTCGCATTTTTTTTTCAATTGTTGAATTTGATTCTTTAAAAAGATATTTCTCACATAAAAAATATGGAGATAACTACAGAATTGTACCATTGATAAGATTAAATCTCTATATCCCGTATTTGGCCTCCAGAAGATACTAAAGCGGTGGAAAACGTTACATAGAAATAAGCTCTCTTACACCCCTTCGGTAAATTGGGCAACATTAAGATAACGAGAAGGATAATAAAACGTTGGAATTGAGAGGCTCGTAGATGCCATCCTTTCCTTTGCAATGTCAATGGATTTTATTATTCATATGGGATTCTTCAAAAGCCAACAAAACGGGAAATACTCCTTAAATATTATGCTGTGGAATTTAAGAAGAAACTTGTAATTTTCCATTAGATGATTGACAGTAAAATTTTTACCTGTAATTCTGACTGCAAAGTTGTCACTTGATTATTCCTTTTTGATAAATCAAGGATTTCGGTATTCTTTTTGTTCAAAAGTTCGTCCTTTTCCAGAAGCTGTTGCTCAAAATTTTTATGCTTCTCGTCGGAAACTTGCTGTTTCTGAAAAAAAGTTACTGATAATTTATTTTTAACCGTCAAATAGCTGAAAGGGATACAGAAAACAACTAACTGGCATGCACACACCAAAACTGTACATAAACCTCTGCTTCAACACGTTTAAACCTAAACAGCGGTTAGATAATTAAAAAAAACACATTTAACAAACCAACAAGGCAAATAAAAACATTAAATGGTACCCTAACAAAACAAAATAAAATACTAAGAAAAATGGCTTTACATACGAAGACGCTGTTATTTTCTTGGCAACACAAAAGGAGATACAATAATTTACAACATCAGATCTGAAGTCAAACAATAGCCATAAAAATATTTCATCAAGGCAGATAAAACCATTTAGATGAGAGAAAACAAACCTCAGTATATTTTCGTACATTCTCTTCTAGCTCAGCCTGCTTTTGTGTCTGCTTTGTGATAGTATCTTTCTAATTAGAGAATGAAAAATTTCTAGCATTCATTTAATGCTTCCACTTCATTTAACTAAGGCGACATTTTTGTGGGCCATGGAAGAAATTGTCCATGACTGACAAAAAATTTCATGAAGCAAGGGAGCCCCAAGATATTTTGAATAGACAATGCTGGGCATTACTACATACAACAGATAGAGGCCGTAAGGAGGAAAAGAAATAAAAGCGAAGAAAACCGTCTAAAATGGCAAAAGGAAAACCTAATACAGCTCATACTAGAAGAAAATATTACTGCAACTTTCCCAAATGCGATGACAGCACTGAAAATACGGGCTTGATGCCTTAAGCCTTACGGCAGCAAATTCTGATATCATGAAGAAGTTACAGATGACAAAAATTATCCTAGAGTTTGCAGCCGTCAAGTCCAGAAGAATTAAATTAAAATCCTCATTAACAAATTTGGATCAAAGAACTTAACACTAAATTTTTTGTTTTGTTGTTGTTGTTGTTTTTTATAGATGCAATGTTGTCAAATGAGAGAAAAAGACTTTTGAAGGTTTTTAAAACCTTTACCTTCATGATGTAAAATGATAATAAGAGCAAGGGCCTCCGATCAACCTACCCAGAGCCCCCGCAGACTTAAATACGGCTTTAAGGTAACAATTTTGATGACACCACTAAACCACTACTGACTTCTTAATATCATTAAGAGGGATAAAATACATAGACAAATTAGATATGAATGATATACCAAAGCAGTTATAGTTTCTTGGAGTTGGTTCGATTGTTCTTCATTTTTCTTCGCAAGATTAGCTTTTTCTTTCGATGAGTTTTCCTAAGGAAATTTTAAAGCTATTTGAGAACTGAATACGGTAATGGTGCTCTTTGCAGATATCATCAAAATTATCAACCAACTCCAACGTTTAAAGCCGAAGGGAAGAACACTAGGAGGTAAAGGATATTATTGGCCAGAAAAGGATAAGGAGAGGTACATGATTTGGTCGATTATGTACTTGTAAAAGAGTTTCTTTGGTTAATATTGAAGAAGGGGTACAATTCATGATTCGAGAAATTATATTTAGAGTCTTGCATATGAGGCGGCTATCATAAAAATTATTAAGTGTATATCATGTGTATTACACTTCGAAATATACCCATTGATGACCCTTTTGACCAATAAACCCTTAAAATACATATCACCTTCCACTAAATTAGGAGAGTGTACAACATTCTTTCATTGAATATACAATGTAGCGTTTGGCGCCGTATAACAGAAATGATAAAATTGTAGTGAATATAAATATAAATGTATATATATATGTATCTATTCATATAAATGTTCATAGATATATCCAGAATTATGATGATCGCTACAGACGCCTATCCTTCATAGAGGTTCTTGTAGATACATTTATCAAACTAAAATTCGCTACAACATAAAGTGCTCAGGGGTATAAGATTGATGAGAAATAATAATGATAACAGTAATAATCATAATAATATTGATAATGATGATACTGAGGAAAGTTATCGAGCTTTGACGAGACTCATCACCAAGCCTCAAGGACAGGAGATGAGCGAAAAATGGATAATATTGATAATAATGATAATAATAGTAAAAATAACTATAATTATAATAATCATATTTATGTCAAAACATCTATATAGTCAAGTACCAGTGGGCTACTACAGCAAGCATGAAATACGAGCTGCAACAGTGAGCAAGGATGAATAAGATTTTTCAAATCGAGTCTGGCCTCTTATTCAATCATCTTTGCTCATCATTGCTCATCACTAACGCACGTAGCTCATGTATGCTCATTGATGCTCACTGTTCTCTAGAAACTACTTGTTTCAGCACATCAACAACAACCATATGTAAAAATGGTTCTTTAGTAAAATAATTATGAAAATCAAAAATTATGCTTGTTATTTTTATTATCATAATATAAAATAAGTTGCATGATAGATCATTTTCTAGACAATATTTCTGCCCGTTTTTAAAGAGAGTCTGCAGTTCTTTCAATCTTAAATTTAAAACAAGGATCACGCAGCATATTAGTCCGCTTTCCAAATCCATATATTCCAGCAATTAATCAAAACTTCTTTGTAATGTGCAAGATAATGTGGAGCTACTTGCTCCATCTCGTCCATAGTCGCCCATTTATTATTGGCTGCAAGAACGTCAACAGAAAGGTTTTTGGACCATTCGGCAATTTCCCGCTTTGCCAGTGCCCTCTTGCCTCTATTCACACATACTTCTGAAACAGCTAGGTTACCAAGAACAATAGCCTACAGGCCCTGCGACTTACGAAAATCTATCAAATCAGTAATAGCATGTAGATATCCAAATTGTGCAGAGCTTCCTAATCCCCATTCATTTCCAATGTGCTCAATAAAATTGCAAACAAGTCCCGAAGAGCCAATGCAATAGTCGATATGTTCATTGGTTAATTATTCGTCGTCATCTTCGCTGCAAAAATTTAAAAATTTCATCATACCAGTTGCATTTTGTAAAGCTTGTGGCTGTAACGTGCCACCTCCGCACACAGTACATAGCCAATCAACGTAGTCCTTTCCAATTCCATTCGAAAAGGAAAAAAGAGCTTTCTTTGTTGTATCGGCACGCTTTTTTGAATCACTGCCATATTTGGACTTCCCTTGATCACTTTCTTGCTGAATACATTGCTCGATCAGTCTTTCAGATGGCTTTTCATCAAAGAAATAATACCAACGATGTTTGATGATCGTTGGTGTATCTGATGTGTGTAACGATGTATCCACGTGTTTTCTGCAGCCCCGCTTACTGTAAAATTTCCTATTTTCACATTGTCTCACCGGACAAAGAAATTTGTTGTCTGTAGTCTCTCGAAGGATCAACGTTCTCTTGTGCTTGTGCTGTTTGGCGCCGTCAACTTTCGACCAGTCCATCCAGCGCAAAGCGCCCCATATATGTTTCAAATAAAAAGCGCGTGCTATTTACACTCGATGCTCTATTGTATGCCCTATTATGATTCTAATTTTTGAAACTAGATGACTGGTTAACATTCTCGCAGGCAGTCGTTATGAAATACCTACATGGATACAGGGCATCCAGAATGTCTAGTCTACTATAAACAGGCCTGACCTAAAGGATATCAGAATGTGCTATATGTACAGTACTCCTATCAATTCAACATACATACGGTTATCACTTGTTTTTATTTTCATTTTTATTATCATTATTATTATTACTATGACTATTATATAATAATAATAATAATAATAACGTAGGTGTAAGGTGTAGCACCTGTCAGCTCTCCCCGAAACCATGAAGTACCGGGTTGGCGTCCGGCGAGGGCTAGTCTGCCTCATGGGTAGGGAGGACTCTTTAGTCTTGGCTGGCGGCCCCCCTATAGATGGTGTCTCAATAAAAATACTGGTGATGATACAACCTTACACAGATCAATCCTCAAATGAGTGTAATGTCACATGATTTTATATCAACCAACGACGTAAATGAGAACCGGAACCTCTAGCGATGATATCTCGTCCGGCAGGCGTCCCATTGTACAGCAGGATGGGCCCGGTCGTCAACCTACTACTGCTAATGTTCGGAGAAAGAAAGGTGGAAAAATTGACTGGAGTGGACTCAATAGAACCGTAATGAAATGCTACTTCATGAGTGAGCCGAAAAAACCTGGGTATATGGAACGTTTACGTGGCATATGGTTGGAAAAGGGGCTATTCAATGTGAGTAAACAACGACTGAGTTACCAAGTCCGACAAATCCAAAAGAAAGGGTGGGTAACTGACGTGGAAATTGAAGAAATCAAACGCAATATAAATGCTAGGAGCAATGTGGATGGAGAACGTTCAAGTGCCAACACACTGCACACCACTGACACTTGTGCAGAAGACGAAATTGTACTGTAGATGACGTAGAAACGGAGCAACGAAATGAAACCGTATCTGTATTAAATGATGAAGTTCAGTTTACAGATGAAGAGCTGGATATCGCTAGCAAGAACCATGACATCATTAAGTCGAAAAAGAGAGAACGTTTACCATCTAATAAAAAGTTCAACAAGAAGGTGACACTAGATGAAGTACGGAAAGTCAACCAGGTCCTGAATAAAATAAGAAGTGACAATATCACAAGACAAATGACATAGTGTATGCGGCAGCTGTCGTTGTTACAGAGAGAGTAGGTGTCAAAATTACAAGAAAGGAAACTCCCAAACGACCATGGTGGAAACATCGATTGGAAAGCCAAATTGCACAGTTACGGAAGGATGTTGATAGAGTAGATGTACTAACGAAAGAAGGAAAGATCAAATCCAAGTTTAAAGATGCACTTCAAAGAAGCACCGGTTTAAACAAAAAGGATTTAAACGAGTTATTGAGGAATTAAAGCAACGGATTAAAGCTAAGGCAGCTAAAGTGGAATGGAATTCCAGTAGGATCGAGCAATTTCGTCAAAATAGAATGTTCCAGACTGACCAAAGTAGACTTTATAAAGAGCTCAACGGGTGTGAGACAACCAACTTGGTACCAGAGAAAGAGGAAGCAAAGCAGTTTTGGAGTAATATATGGAGCAGAGAGGTGAAACATAACCAAGATGCAGAATGGCTTAAGAAAAGTAAGCAAGAACGTCAAGCAAGGCCTAAACAAGAGATGCTGATAATCACGATTGGGCAAGTGAGGAAAGCTTTTAAAAAGATGCCTAATTGGAAGGCACCAGGTCCAGATCTAGTGCAAGGCTTTTGGCTGAAAATTTTTCACTTCACTTCACCCAAGAGATAGTGTCGATAGGCTGTACCTACCTCGAAAAGAAGGTGGAAGAGGACTTTTATCGATTGAG